>SKCR01015047.1:0-91643 GCA_019454045.1 Zanthoxylum bungeanum | reverse complement strand
GGAAATCTGATCTGGGTCGTCTGAGAGTAGTATGCCTTCGGTCTACTCGTGAATTGGTTTCATCTACTTTTTTCTTATTCCTTTTATCCTCTCCCACCTGATCTCTACTTGAGCTCTTGCCATTACCTGGTCCATCGTGCAGCATCTGAATTTTGTCAATTTCTTATAAAGACAACTATCATAAAGAAGACCATTCCTGAATGCCTCGACCGCCGTGGGGTGATGGAGATCAGGAATGGTTATCCGTTCGCGGTTAAACCGGGCAACGTAGCTTCGTAGTGACTCTCCTTTCCTTTGCTGAATTGAGTTAAGGTCGTCTGTTGTCTTCTCCAGCTTGCACGAACTCGCAAAGTGTTGTACGAACTTGTCCGCCAATTCCTGATACGACTTAATAGATCTGCATGGGAGATTGATAAACCATGTTAAAGCTGGCCCAGCCAGAGTTTCCCCAAAACACCTGCACATTCCTGCTTCCCATTGGCTCGGGGATAAGCCGGTTGACATCATTTTAAATTTATAGTGAATAACATGGTCGTCAGGATCTGTAGTCCCATCATATTGCTTCATTTCTGGTGGGCTGAATTTTCGCGGCAATTCAACTGCTACAATTGACTCATCGAATGGTGTGTCTGAAATTGCCCCGCCCTGCTTTTCCTAATCGGAAGTTTCACTCCTGGTAGTCTTGACAAAATTGCTTCTTTGAATTCCACCATCTCCCTCCTGATTGAATTGGCCATTAGATGGGTCTGATCCATAGGTAGAGTAGCTGGAGGCTGGTTGCTTTCTGGCTCGCCTGATATAGGGGGAACAATTGGATTGCTTTGGTTACCTCCACTGCTGGTCTGGCCTTGGAGGTGATGTTGTGGGTCGGATGACAGGTGATCCAACCTTTGCCGTAAACTTTCATTCGAAATTCGCATCGTCGAATTTTCTTCTTCAAGAACTTTGAGTCGTTCTTGGAGTGTGGCTAGTTGTGTCGCCAATTGGTCCGGCATTTGTTCGTTGTTTGAGGCCATTCTTGATTGGTCTGATTGAATGCTTCACTTCTGCGCGATTCGATTGTCGAGCCCCACGGTGGGCGCCAAATTGTGGACGCAGATTTAGATCAAGGCCACAATCGAGATTTTCTTTCTGTAGGGCGCGATTGAATCCTGCAAAATAAATAAAGCGAATAAGGAGTGATGAATGAGTGATGTATTTGGTGCCCACCGTGTGCGTGTGCACTCCGACGCTTAAGTTAGCCTATGTAGTGATGAAGTAAGATAAATAAATTAAGGTCTGATATATACCTTAATCTAGGTTTATGGGCCGTGAGGGCGGTCAATCGTAGAAATGTCTAGATTTCGGTGTCTAATGCTTTTTTTTGATCCTCTTTCTTGTCTTTCCTTTCTTCTTTTATAGGCTTCTCCCCGTGAATCTGCCCGTTGGAGTCGACTTTATTGAGGGTTTAATTCAGATATTTCATGATAGATAACTGAAGATCTCATCTTCTTCCCATAACTCTCGATCTTAATGGCTACATTTATGTGTCTGTTTCTTTTATATTAGCTTTGTAACTGGTGTCCGTTGATATGCATAACATCTTTAGGTATGGGCTCAATCGGTTGATGGGCTTTTGGCTTCGTCGTGAGATGTCGTTTTTGCCCTTGGGTCAATTTTGGCCCAAACAATTATCCGATTATAGAGACTAGTTACCAGAGATCCGATATATACTTCGTACGGGGCAGACACAATTCCAGCCCTAGGCCTAGCATGTGATATCGATACTGGATTGCAATACGCAATACTACGTATATTATGCCTGTTATAGATTATATATTCTTTAAAGAATATTTCTGGAGAATTGGGTAGGCATGGCGCTTTGCTAGAAGCCAACCATGTCTTGTAAATCGGTAAGAACGTGGTACCGGGTACGCACGTGTTCGGATAGTCCGACGACCGAATTTACTGCCAACATATCCTGACATCTCATGGGTCACTTCCTGAAGATTCACCGATGATGTTTGACTCGAACATAATTAATCTGTGATTAATTAGAAGAGAGAGAAAATTTAATATAGGATTAATTACGGTAAGAATTTATCTGGGATAAAATTCAATTAAGAGAGAGAGAATGATTAATTTGGAATTAATCGATAAAATTAATATATTCGATATATTAAATGAAATTAGATTTCATAACGGAATTAAAATTGGATTTTAGTTCGGGCGAACGAATTAATTTAGAATTAATTCGCGAGCGACTTTAATAGTAATTTTGCTAGGCATAATTATTTAATTTTTGATTTAATTAAGTCGCAACGGAAAATTCGTTAATTTGGAATTAACGAACCCGAGCCCGGAATGTGTTTGCAGGCCCACTCGGATTTTGATTCAAGTGGGGCCCACCACAAGTCACATCACTTGTCACTTTACTTACCTTTATGGTGATGGAATTTGGTATTTGGTGATGGCTTGTAAAACACACTCAACTTAGAAAAGGGTGAAAGACTTTTACCAACTTTGATTTTGGTATATGTTTTGATTTTTGGAAAATCATTCACACCTTTTACACTTAACAAAAACAACTCTCTCTCTCTCACAAAAACCCTTCATTGCCGTGAGCCCTCTTCACCAAGAAGAAAATTGTTGCAATTTTTTCTTCAAGCTAGCACTTCAAATGAGTCATTCAAAGGTGTTAGGGAAAATTTCCCTTGAGTTTGGAATCAAAATTGAAGGCTTGGAGCTCAACACACCATCATCAAAGAGGAGCTTAGAGCATTTCAAAGGAGCAAAAAAAATTGTTATCTCTACATCCTCTCAACCGAGCATTGTAAGTATTTTCTGCTACATTACTTTGTGTATTCACACATCTTTTATGCTTATTAGATCCTTGGCTAGTTCTTAGAGAACCACAACAATGGTATCAGAGCCCAATTTAAGCATAAAATGGATTAGGGTTTTATATACTTGAATTTGGGTATTTTTGCTTAGAGCATGATTTAATCAAATTGAGTGTTTAAGTATGCTTAGATAATGATAACTAAGAGTTATGCATGATTAATTTTATGAAAAATGATTGGATTAATTTTCCACAAATTTGAGGGCTTGGCCGAATGCATTGACCCTTTGTAGCTCATGGTGATTTTATTTTTTAGACCATTGGATGTGTTTAAAATGCATGGATAAATTGATTTGTGATTTAATTGGATTGAAATCAAAATTGATGGAAAAAATGCCATAATGCCGAGAGCTCAAGAGCATGTTATGAGGTTGATTTTGCTTCAATAATGTTGGACATGTATTGAAAATTATAAAGCATGATTAATTATGTAAATTAGTATTTTGGAAATTTTAATTTAATAATTAACTATGGCTATACACTTGAATTAGATAAATTGTGATATTTGGAATATTAGAATTTAATTAATTATGCTTAATTTGGAATTGGGCTAAAATTGTTATATTTGGGCCTTATGGGCTTGGTTGGGCCAAGTTGGTTTAGGACAATTGGATTGGATCCAAATTGGGCCTAAAATAATACCATTAAGTCCAAATATAATAAATGGGCCTTTTAAATTTTAATTGGGCCTAATGGGCCGAGATTGATTTTTGGCATAGGGTGATTCCTAATTGGGCATTGACATCTTGGGTTTGACCCATAATTGACAAAGCCCATGTTGGACAATTATGACCCATAGCGTCACTATTTGTTCAGATCACGGTGTTGTTGTACAAATTAACTATGTGACAAAAGAGATTGCACTCTTATCATTTGTGATTAGATCACCTAGATGTATAAATGATAGGAGGTCCAATGATTTATTCCTGGACGGAGAATGATATGAGACAGTATCAGTCCATGAAATATAAATCATTAAATATCCCTAGTCAGAGTATTATCGAGATTGGACATCGATAAATACGTAAAAGACTAGTATTACACTTGTGCGCGTTGTGAGGGCACAACGGCATAGTTCTCATATATTTGGGTATAGGATACTCATGCAAGTGTAATAGGAGGTTGTGTTTTACCGATGGTACGGGAAACAGCTTCGCTCTGGATAGACCCCCTCGGAATTCCATTGGTAGTATGACTATGTGTCGATGGAAGTCCGAAATCAGGGTAGGTGTATTTGGTCTTAACCTGAGACTTGCACCGCTAATACTTGCGACAATCAATATACTTTGGTTGCGGTCGTCCAGGGCTTTAACATGTTCTGTGTACGCCAATGCTGGGTATATTGAGAATCGTAGTGTGTTGGGTGAGATGTCAAGACGGAAGTGTCACTCCAGTCATATGGAGATGATGGTCACGTAGGATACGGTACTAGTACTCTTAAATACTGCAGTCATCGGGATAAAATGACAAGGTCATGTTTATCCGATTAAATAGACTAGTTACCAGACATCCGACATGTGCTTCGTACGGGGTAGACACAATTCTAGCCCCAGGCCTAGTACGTGATCATCCGATACTGGACAGAAATACGCAATACTACGTATACTACGCCTGATATAGATCCTTTATTCCTGTAAGGATATTTCCGGAGAATTGGGTAGGCATGGCGCTTTGCTAGAGGCCAACCTTGTCTTGTAAATCGGTAAAACGTAGTACTTGGTACTTACGTGTTAGGATAGTCCGACAACCGAATTTACTGCCAACATATCTGGGGATCTCATGGGTCGCTTCCCAAAGATTTACCGATGACGTATGACTCGCACTCTAAATTAATCTGGGATTAATTAGAAGAAAGAGAAAATTAATCTGGGATTAATTGCGGAGATATTTTATCTGGGATAAAATATCATTTAAAGAGAGATAACAATTAATTTGGAATTAATCGATAAATTAATATATTTGATATTTTAAACGAAATTGGATTTCGACGCGGAATTAAAATTAGATTTTAATTCGGGCGAACGAATTAATTTAGAATTAATTCGTTAGCAACGTGAATAATGATTTCGCTAGGCGTAATCATTTAATTATGACGCAACGAAAAATTCGTTAATTTAGAATTAGCGAACCCGAGCCCGGGATTATTTACGAGCCCATTCGCATTTCAAATTTGAGTGCGGCACGCAAGTCAAATCAAGCGTCAAATCGCTAGTCGCATCAAGCGTCAAATCATTAGTCCCTTTGAGTGATGTGACTTGACAACTTGATGGATTGAGTGATGTGAGTGGATGGAGCATTAAATGCTTGACTTTTTGAAAGCCAAATTCACATGAAATGAATTTGAAATTCACATTTGTGTATTAGATACACAAATTTGGAACACATCTCACAATTTTTCTTTTTCTCTCATCTCTTTCTCTTCACGCCCTAAGGGGCTAAACTTTCTATTTTCTGGTTCTTGAAACCGTTAGCAGTGGGACGCAAGAGTTGGAAATTTGTGGCAAATTTCTTGAGTGCTAGCAAACTTACGAGACATGCGAAGGTGATAGGGAAGTCCACCCATGAGCCGGGAATCGTTCGACGAAGCTTGGAGCTTGACGAAGGACCAAAACCGAGCCAAACCAGTGGGCTGTGAACTGCCACTGCCGAACCAGTGAAGATGAGCATAATTTCGATTTTGTTCGTCGCCGCATCGCCTAACCGATCGATGTGAGTATTCCGCAACTTTGTTGATTTGTATTCACACATTTCATGCTTATTATTGATCTTGGGACCTTAATAGAAACCAACAATGGCATCTAGAGCAAGGTTTGAGCATGAAATTGATTTAGGGCTTAAGATTTGGGTAATTTGTATTTGAGCATGATTTGAATAAATTTGATGTTTGAGTATGCTTAATACATGTTTAATTGACAATTGATTGGATTAATTTGATGAAATAATGTATGGAACATTTTTCCCCAAATTATTTGTGTTGGCCGAATGCTTTAGACCTATTTTGTCTTGGTGATTTTTTTTATTTTGATCATTGGATGTGTTGGAAATCATTCGGGAATGTTGATTTATGTCGATTGTGGATTAATTGGATTGAAACCAAATCGGATATAATTCCCCACAAATGCCGCGACTTTGAGCATGTGAATGGGTTTGATTTTAATCAAAATGTGTTGGACATGTGATGATGAAATGAGCATGATTAAATATATAAATTGATGTTTTAGAAATGTTAATTTGGTGATTAATCATGATATACACTTTAGGTTAATTAAATGTGAAATTGGATTTTTTGTATTTAATTAATTGGGCCTTAAATTTGGATTTGGGCTTTAAGTGTTGTAATTGGGCTTTGTTGTACAAAGTTGGGTTTAGGCCAAATGGATTGGATCCAATTGGGCCCAAAACCGCTTCCATGAAGCCCAAATGCGACTTAATGGACCTTTAAAGTTTAATTGGGCCTAATGGGCCAAGATTGATTTCTAGGCTTATGGGGTAATTCCCGGATTGGATTTTGGTTATTCGGTTTGACCCGAGTTGACCAAAAGTCCACGCCTCAAGAAATTAATTGAAAGCCCATTGGACTTTAATTAAATTGACGTTGGACGTTAATCGGGCTTTGAGACCCGTAACGATTAAATTTGGAATTTAAGTTGTAAAGGTTTATTATTAAAGTGTAGTATTTAATTTGGAATTAAATAGCGAATTAGAATTGAATGCATATTAAATTGGATTTAATGATGTAGTTTAATTTAATTCGAGAATTTGTACTTTAAGTACTTATTCTCAAAACGAGTTTGACTCGAACAAAATCAAATCGTTGTTTGAACATTGGATGATCACTAATTATCAGATTAATTAATTTGATTAGATTGATTGATAACATGCTTGTGTGAATACATGGTTGCGATGCATGAATAATGTATATCGGATGGATATTATATGGGTGGGGCAATTTTGGAAATTGTTGTAATAAATTTGATTTATTAATTGGACCTGCGTGTCCAGCCTTATTACCTCTTTATTCTTTGTATTCTCTTCTCACCTATTCCCCTCAATGTTTATGAGGTTTATTTAGAAGTGTAGTGTAACGGGTAGAAGTGATACTTGTGCTAGCGGGAGAGAGAAAGGGAGAGATTTGATCTATGATCATTGTGTAAAGTATCCATCCGCATATCATTATTATTTTATTATACACGCTTTATTATGTGTTTAGAATGCATGTTTAAGGGTGTATGATGATGAGACCTTAAAAAAGATAATAAATTGGTTGCCAATTTGCCCGCGAAAAGCCCTCAAACAATATTAAGCGTCTTTCCTTCCCTTTAGTGATTCTAACTCATGATCCGAGACTGGCATTGGCTTGTTGGCCAAAGTCAAGGCCTTTGTCCGTCGAGGATGTATTTGAATCACAAAGGCTTTGTTCCATGTCAGTGTCTTGTCCAAGTTGTGGTTTGTTGGCCAAAGTCAAGACCACTTCTTGTCCATCGACATTGATTATGAAGCTTTCCATGGTCAATGGGTCGCGCTTGACTGGGATCACTAAGTTTGTTGTGCCAAAGCCAAGGCTTAGTTGATTCAGAGGAAAAAGGTTAGGTAATACATTGGATGTATTGGCATATATAATATATATGTTTCGGACTTGGATGTCCCCATACCGGATCTAGGAATTGGATTGGATCCAATCGATCTTAGAGATCTACCTAGTTAATTATCATACAATTTGTTGCCAAAGTCAAGATTGTGTGATATTTAACGGGATCCTAGCCCACTAGGAAACACAGTTTCCCGAGTACTCGACAGAGGGTTAGAGGCTCGCCGAAAAATAGTGGGAGGCAAGAATTGAATTTGCAATACTCGTTTAATAACTTGCCATACGCGCTCAAATCAAATATCATTCGTCGTTATAAATTAAATGTTAGTTGGACTAATATTTAAATCGTTGTTTTAATTAATAGTTGAACTATATTCAAACAATTCATTTATAGTTGATTTTATAATTGGATTATAGTAATCAATATAATTGATTTTAATCTATTAATTATAGTTGATTAAATAGTTGGACTATTGTAATCATTATAATAAAAGTACCAGAAATCTTTGATTAATAGTTGGACTATTAGAATCAAGATAAAATTGAAAGATTGACGTTTAATACATAATCCTAGGGAAAATGTATTTAAATGTTTTAATTTTCAAATTGGGAATAATTTCAGGATGGTCCTGGAAAATAATAAGTTACTTTATTTGATAAAATAACATATTAGGCCTAAGCCCGGAGTTAAGCAAATAGTAGAGCATAATCTTTGGAAGATTAATGTGATGATAACTTAAGTGCTTAATCCATTAAGCTTGTCGTAGTAGACTCCTTAATTTCTGAATCAGAAATAAGAATTAGATTCTTAAAGTATGATACTGAAATTGAAGGATCTTCATAAATCTATACTTAGATTTTAGAAGTACTAAAATTGCAATAATAACTCTTGGAGAGTTAATGACTATTCTCAAGGAGATAAGTCAAACTTTACAATTAGGCAAGTAGCGCAAGGCGTACCTTACTTCGATATTCTAGAAACCCGAGGCTTGGCCAAAGGCTTTGGAGTATGGAAAATGGCAAAGGCAAAATCATTATAATCTTCTAGGAAGATAAAAGACATATCCCAAAATGTCTGCCTAAATTGTGGCAAACGGGATCGCGGAAGCGTGACTGCCGTTTGGACAAAGCAGACATGAAGGAATTGAAGATGAGCAAGGCTCTGACTTCAATATATTTGTCATAAATATATTCACTACTAGTATTAAAATTGGATTTTAGATACTTAGTGTGATATGTATGTATTGATGTTCAGAATCTGTTTTGAACAGGATACAGACTCAATAGAGATTCATCTGCAAATAGTACAGGACGAAAGTCGCTGTTTTAACTGTAGATACCTAAATTTAGGAACTACCCTCGGGTGTGTACCTAAATTTGGAAACTGTTATAATGTAACTAGTTTGACTAGAATACATTATATCTATATCAGTGTTTAACCCGCTGCGGGTAAACCTTTATATTCTAGAACACTAAAGTATTTTATTATATAAAGATGATATTGAGATAAACACATTAGATGTGAATAACAGAATTTATATTTTGAATATAAATAATCTCAAATATATAACATGACAAACAATTAGCTCGGGCTGATTTGATCAGAAGAAACTAATTGTGGCATTGTTGTCTGGGACACAATTAAACAAGAATCGTATATCCGCACTTTTGAAGAGTGGGTACTCGGACTATTTTGATTCCATTCAAATAAATTCTACGAATCTACTTTATTGGGCAATGTGCCTATAACACATTTACTTGGTAAAAGTGTAAATGCCACCGATCTTTTAGCCATAGTTCATAGTGAAGCAAGTGGGCCCATGTCTAGCTAGGCTAGAAGTGGATATGATTATTTCGTGACCTTACGGATGTGGCATCGCGTTATGGTTACGTGTTTCTTTTGAAGAACACAAATCAGAAACTTTTAAAGTTTTGACACGAAATAGACATATAGATCGGCTAAAGTATCATACCGTCACGGTAAGACCGTAATGGAAAATACTTAAGCAATAAGTTTCTAGCATACTTGAAAGAGTATAGTATTCTTTCAAATAAGGACTCCTCCTGGAACACGTCAAGTTTGATGGTGTGTCTGAACTGGATAAACCGAATTTTGTTGGACATGATAAGGTTAATCACGAGTCGCTCTGAGCTACTATTTCCTTCAACGGATAAGCATTAACAGTGCAGAACTTATTTTGAATAAGGTTCCATAAAAATCTGTTTGACAGATTTCATATTAGATATGAACAGGAAATAAACCAGGTTTCTCACTCCTGATGATTTGGGATGCTAGGCATACGTTTGGATGATACCAAACTAAAATCCAAATTGGATAAGTGCCAAATGTAGGTTATCCTAGGGATACCATAAGTATTCTACTTATACATCTCACCTGAGAACAATTAGATTGTTGCTCACCTTGCGGTTTTCCTGAGAGGAATACCGATATGCAGTGGTAAGTGGGAGGATAGTAAAACGCGATGAAAATCGGAGTGATACTGTTCCAGGCACCGAATCTTAATGGAACATAAATAGTTCATCAAGGATGAAACTATTCCAATAATCTTCGAATACACAAGAACCACGTATGTCGGAGAGAGCCAGAAAACAACCTGGGGTATGGGTTTCTGATCTCACCTCATAAAAATGTCTATCTTATTGAGTTATACCAACTGACTACATATGAGGAAGTGATACGAGGTATGGACTCCCTATTATGACAAAGTGTCATGAATCCGAAATGGATTCCATGTATATCAACAAGTTTGGATACTAGTTGATGTACCGCAAGGCATTGTGCCTATTAGTGCTGTTTAAGTCTTCAAGGAAGACGTACTTGGATGGCAACATACCAACGTATAAAGCTAGGCTTTTAACGGAAATATATCGTTATCAACATTGTGTCGATTACGATTCAACCTTTTACCTGTTGCCACGGTAAATCCATTTGGAGAATGCTTGCTAAAGCTGCATGTTTCATTTATGAAATATGACAACTGAACGGGAAAATCGCTTTCCTGAAAAGGAAACCTTTTGGAGGATGTTCACAATATCCTGACGGTTTTTTCGTACTAAGACTAGCAAACAAGGTTTGCAGGTTATTCGATCCATGTTTGGATTGAAGAAAGCATAGGTTCTTGGAATTATCGTTTTGATGTAATCATAATAGTTTATGATTTAATTCAAAACGTAATGATTGTTGTGTATATAACAGGTTAGTGGGAGCGCACTGACAGTGGCTGTCCTATAAACATGATAATATGTCATTTCTTGGAAATGATATTCCCATAATAAAAATCGGTGAAAGCTTGGCTTTCGAGAAAACTCTCCGAGAAATCGTACATTGAAAAATGTATGTGACCTGGTGTCTCATACGCTTTGAGCATAAGAATTCACAATCAGGCCAATCCGAGTGATAGTCACTGGATTGATAGTAAGAACATCTGTTAGTATCTTATAGAACTAAAGATGCTGTCTTAATCTCTGGAGAAGGAGAACTTGAAGTGACTGGGATCACTACTGCAGTCTCCTAAACCGATAAAGACGACTAAAAGTCGCAAACGGTACTATACAGTTTGAATAACAGAATAGTGAGCTGGAAATCTTCTAAGCAAGATACTGTTACCGAATAAGCAACAAATGCGGGTTATTACTGCAGCTGAGGCGGCAATAGAATCCATGTGGGTCGATAATAAATCTAATTAGATTAGATATAATTCTGTTAGCAGCTGAGCTAGGCGTCAGCGCAGGCTAAAGAATTGATGGTCTCATCAATGATACAGATACATACTTTGACTATTCATCTGATTCGTTCGGATCATACATCGTGGCGATGTGATGAAAATATAAATCGCATCAGATGATAATCATGCAAATCCGCTGACGAAAGCCTTTTCTCAGCAGTTTGAGCCAACCGTACATAGTTCGGGTGTAAGACACTCGAGTGACTGGCTATAGGCCAAGTGGGAGATTGTTGGACAATTATGACCCATAGCGTCACTATTTGTACAGATCATGGTGTTGTTGTACAAATTAACTATGTGACAAAGGAGATTGCACTCTTATCATTTGTGATTAGATCACATAGATGTATAAATGATAGGAGGTCCCTATGATTTGTTCCTGGACGGAGAATGATATGAGATAGTATCAGTCCACGAAGGATAAATCATTAAATATCCCTAGTCAGAGTATTATCGAGATTGGACATCGATAAATACGTAAAAGACTAGTATTACACTTGTGCGCGTTGTGAGGGCATACCGGCATAGTTCTCATATATTTGGGTATATGATACTCATGCAAGTGTAATAAGAGGTTGTGTTTTTCCGATGGTACGGGAAACAGCTTCGCTCTGGATAGACCCCTTCGGAATTCCATTGGTAGTATGACTATGTGTCTATGGAAGTCCGAAATCAGGGTAGGTGTATTTGGTCTTAACCTGAGACATGCACTGCTAATACTTGCGACAATCAATATACTTTGGTTGCGGTCATCCAGGGCTTTAACAGGTTCTGTGTACGCCAATGCTGGGTATATTGAGAATCGTAGTGTGTTGGGTGTGATGTCAAGACGGAAGTGTCACTCAAGTCATACGGAGATGATGGTCACGTAGGATACGATACTAGTAATCTTTAGTACTGCAGTCATCGAGATAAAATGACAAGGTCATGTTTATCCGATTATAGAGACTAGTTACCTGACATCTGACATGTGCTTCGTACGGGGCAGACACAATTCTAGCCCCAGGCCTAGCACGTGATCATCCGATACTGGACAGAAATACGCAATACTACGTATACTACACCTGATATAGATCATTTATTCCTGTAAGGATATTTCCGGAGAATTGGGTAGGCATGGCCCTTTTCTAGAGGCCAACCTTGTCTTGTAAATCGGTAAAACGTAGTACTTAGTACTTTCGTGTTCGGATAGTCCGACAACCGAATTTACTGCCAACATATCTGGGGATCTCATGGCTCGCTTCCCTTAGATTCACCGATGATATATGAATCGCACTCTAAATTAATCTGGGATTAATTAGAAGAAAGAGAAAATTAATCTGGGATTAATTACGGAGATATTTTATCTGGGATAAAATATCATTTAAAGAGAGATAACGATTAATTTGGAATTAATCGATAAATTAATATTTTTGATATATTAAACGAAATTGGATTTCGACGTGGAATTAAAATTAGATTTTAATTCGGGCGAACGAATTAATTTAGAATTAATTCGTTAGCGACGTGAATAGTGATTTCGCTAGGCGTAATCATTTAATTACGACGCAACCGAAAATTCGTTAATTTAAAATTAGCGAACCCGAGCCCGAGATTATTTGTGAGCGAATTCGCATTTCGAATTCGAGTGCGGCACGCAAGTCAAATCAAGCGTCAAATCGCTAGTCGCATCAAGCGTCAAATCATTAGTCACTTTGAGTGATGTGACTTGACAACTTGATAGATTGAGTGATGTGAGTGGATGGAGCATTAAATGCTTGACTTTTTGAAATCCAAATTCACATGAAATGAATTTGAAATTCACATTTGTGTATAAGATACACAAATTTGGAACACATCTCATAATTTTTCTTTTTCTCTCATCTCTTTCTCTTCACGCCCAAAGGGGCTAAACTTTCTGTTTTCTGGTTTCTTGAAACCGTGAGCAGTGGGAAGCAAGAGTTGGAAATTTGTGGCAAATTTCTTGAGTGCTAGCACACTTATGAGACATGCGAAGGTGATAGGGAAGTCCACCCATGAGCTGGGAATCGTTCGATGAAGCTTGGAACTTGACGAAGGACCAAAACCGAGCCAAACCAGTGGGCTATGAACTGCCACTTCCGAACCAGTGAAGAGGAGCAGAATTTCAATTTTGTTCTTCGCCGCGTCGCCCAACTGATCGATGTGAGTATTCCGTAACTTCATTGATTTGTATTCACACATATATCATGCTTATTATTGATCTTGGGACCTTAATAGAAACCAACAGCCCATGCCTCAAGATTAATTGAAAGCCCATTGGACTTTAATTGAATAGTATTGGATATTAATTGGGCCTTTGAGACCCATTAAGATTGGATTTAGAATCCAAGTCTAAAGGCATTATTGAAAGTGTAATTGTTTAATCTGGAATTAAATATGAATTAGTATTGAATATAATTTAAATTGGATTTAAAATTGTAGTTCGATATAATTCAAGAATACGTACTTTGAGTATTTATTCTTAAACGAGTAGAACTCGCGCAAATCAAATCGTTGTTTGAACATTGGATGGTCACTAATCAAATATATAATTGGATTAGATTGATTGATAACATGCTTTGTGTGAATACTTGGATGTATTGTATGAATAATGTATATCAGATGGATATTAGATGGGTGAGGGCAATTTTGGAAATTGTTGTAATAAATTAGAATTTATTAAATTGGACCTGCGTGTCCAGCCTATTACCTTTTTTCTTATTGTATTTCTCTTCTCAGTTATTCCCCTCAATGTAAATGAGGTTTCTTTAGAAGTATTATGTAATTGGGTAGAAGTTAGAATAGGGCTAGCGGGAGAGAGGAAAGAGAGAGATTTGTTCTAGGAACAATTTGTTAAATATTCATCCGCATATCATTATTAATTTTATTCGCGCCTTATTATGCTTTTAGAATGCATGTTTAAGGGTGTATGATGAGACCTAATTAAAGATAATAAATTGGTTGCCAAATTGCGACAAAAACCCTCATTTTATATTAAGCGTTTTTCCATCCATTGAGTGATTCTCTCTCAAGATCCAATATTGGCACTGGTTTGTTGGCCAAAGTAAAGACCTTTGTCCATCGCGGATGTGTTTGAATCACGAAAGCTTTGTTCCATATCGTACGCCTTGGGCAAGTTGTGATTTGTTGGCCAAAGTCAAGGTCACTTCTTGTTCATCGGCCTCGATTACGAAGCTTTTCCTCTGTCAATGGGTCATGCTTAACTGGTTTCATTAAGCTTGTTGAGCCAAAGCCAAGGCTTAGTTGATTCAGAGGAAAAAAGTTAGGGAATATATCGGATATATTGGCATATATTGGATATATTTTTCGGACTTGGATGTCCACCTACTGGATCTAGGAATTGGATGGGATCCAATTGATCTTAGAGATCTACCTAGTTAAGTTTCATACAATTTGTTGGCCAAAGTCAAGGTTGTGTGTTATTTAACGGGATCCTAGCCCACTAGGAAACTAGGTTTCCCGAGTACTCCACAGAGGGTTAGAGGCTCGCCGAAAAATAGTTGGAGGCAAGTATTAAATTTGCAATTTTGTTTAGATACTTGCCAATAAGCGCTCATTTCATTTTTTCGTCATTAAAAAAATTATATATATTAGTTGGACTAATATTCAATTGTTATTTTAATTGAACAGTTGGACTGTATACAAACTACTTCATTTATAGTTGGTTATATAATTGGATTATAGTAATCAAATATATTTGAATTTAACCAATCAAATAGTAGTTGATTATATAGTTAGACTATAGTAATCATTATATTCAATTGTACCCAAAATTGTTGATTGGATAGTTGGACTATTGGAATCAAGATAACTGAAAGATTAGTGTTTAAAACATAATCCTGGGTGAAAATGTCTTTAAGCGGCTTCAATTTTCAAATTGGGAATAGAACCTCAGGATAGTCATGGGAGCCAAGAAGTTACTTTATTTGATAGAGTGACATCTCGGGCCTGAGCCCTGAGTTGAGCAAATAGTGGAGCATGAGCTTTGGAAGACTCATGGTGATGATAACTTTAGTGCTCAATCCATTATGTTTGCCGCAATGATTCCTTAATTTCTTTGTCAGAACTAAGGATTAGATCATTATAGTATGATATTGAAATTGAAGGATCTTCATAAATCTATTCTTAGATCTTAGAAGTACTAATTGCAAAAGAAAACTCTTGGAGAGTTAATGGCTATGCTCAAGGAGACAGAGCCAAAGCTTGCAAAAGGGCTGAAGCGCAATGCGCATCTTACTTAAACATCCCATAAGGTCAAAGCTTGGCCGAAGGCTTCTAGGGATATGAAAAAGGGGAAAAGGAAAAATCGTCACAGTCTTCTATGAAGACAGAGGACATATCCCAAGATGTCTGCCTAAACTATGGCAAACGGGATCACTGGAAGTGTGATTGCCGTATGGACAAGGCAGAATGAAGGAAGTGAAGACGGGCAAGGCTCCGACTTCAGGTATGTTTGTTATAAACATGTCCACTGCTGGTTTTAAAATTGGATTTTAGATACTAGATGTGGAACATACATATGTACTGATGTGCGGGATCTGCTGATTAACAGGATACTCACTTCAGGTGAGATGGACCTGCGAATCGGAAACAGGACGAGAGTCACTGTTTTAACCATAGAAACCTAAGTTTTTGAACTGCCCTTTTGGGCATATACTTAAATTAAGAGACTGTTATAATGTATCTAGTTGACTAGGAACATTATCTCTGTATCTAGTTTAACCCGTTGCGGGTATATCTTTATATTCTAGAACGCTAAGTGTTTTGTTTATAAAGATGATATTGAGATATACACATTAGATGTGAATAACAATATTTATATTTTGAATATAAACAAATCTCAAACATATAATATGACAAACAAAAGCTCAAACTTATAAATCTGTTGAGACTTAAAAGTGGCATTGTTGTATGGGACACATTAACAAGACTCGTATATCCACACTTTTGAAGAGTGGATACTATGATGGATTTGATTCTAATGCAAATGATGTCTACGAATCTAGTTTATTAGGCAAAGTGCCTAAAACATCTTTTACTTGGTAAAAGTGCAAGTGCCACCGATCTGTTAGCCCTCGTTCACTGTGATGTAAGTGAGCCCATGTCTAGCTAGGCTAGAGATGATATGAATACTTCGTAACCTTTACGGATGTGGCATCACGTTACGGTTATGTGTATCTTATGAAACACAAGTCCGAAACTTTTGAGTAATTCAAAGAGTTTCGACACGAAGTAGAAAAACAGACCAGCAAAAGTATTAAAACATTACGGTCAGACCGTGGTGGGGAATACTTAAGCAATGAGTTTCTCGATTACTTGAAAGAGTGTGGTATTCTTTCATAGTGGACTCCTCCTGTAACACCTTAATTTGACGGTGTGTCCAAACAGAGAAACCAAACTTTGTTGGACATAGTAAGGTTAATGATGAGTCGCTCTGAGCTATCAATTTCCTTCTGAGGATACACATTAAACAGTGCAATACTTATTTTGAATAAGGTTCCATGAAAATCTGTTAGACAGACTTTATATTAGATATGAACAGGAAAGAAACCGGGTTTTCTCATTCCTGAAGATTTGGGAATGCTGGGCATATGTTTGGAGGATCCCAAACTAGAACCCAAATCGGATAAGTGCCTAATTTATGGGTTGTCATAGGGAAACCAAAGTATAGTACTTATACAACTCACAAGAGAACAATGTAATTGTTGCTCTCCATGCAGTTTTCCTAAAAGGAATATCAAAATGCAGTGGTAAGTGAAAATCGAAGTAATATTGTTCCAGGCACTGATTCCTTAACGGAACATAAACAGTTTATCAGGGATGAAACTGTACCAATAATCTTCGAATACACAAGAATCACGTAGGTCGGAGAGAGTCAGAAAATAACCTGTGAGGTATGGGTTTCTGATCTCACCTCATGTAGATATCAATCTTATTGAGGAAGACAAACCGGCTACGTATGAGGAAGTGATACAAGGTATCGACTCATTTTATGGCAAAGTGTCATGAAGTCCGAAATGGATTCCATGTATACCAACTAAGTTTGGACACTGGTTGACGTACCAGAAGACATTGTGCCTATTGGTACTAAATGAGTCTTCAAGGAAGACATACATGGATGTCAACATACAAATGTACACAGCTAGGCTTGTACAGAAAGGGTATCGTCAACGACATAGTGTCGACTAAGAAGAAACTTTTTCACTTGTTGCCATGATTAAATTCATTTGGCTAATGCTTGCTAATGCTGCATATTTCATTTATGAAATATGGCACATGGTACGTCAAAACCGCTTTCCTTAAACGAAAACCTTTTGGAGGATGTTTGTATGCAATATCATGACGGTTTTGTCTTGCAAAAGATACAAACAAGGTTTGCAAGATAAATCGATCCATTTATGGATTGTAGCAAGCATTGCGTTCTTGGAACCAATGTTTTGATGAGATCATAATGGTATGTAATTTCATTCAAAACGAATATGATTCTTGTGTATATAAGAAGGTTAGTGGGAGAGCACTGACAATGATTGTCCTATATAATGATGACATATCATTTCTTGAAAATGACATTCCCATAAAATAATCGGTGAAAGCTTGGCTTTCATTAAAATTCTCCATGGAATACCTGGGAAAAGAGCAAAATTTGTGTGTCTCTTGTCTAGAAAGTTCATGACTAAGGCTGGGGAAAATGAAGATGAATAGTGGCTAGGAGTTCTATAAAAAAGTGGACTCGATTTTTATAATAAAATATTAATTTTTATATTAATCACATGTTAAATATGCAATACTATTCACGTCACAACACAGTACCATCTAGAAAACGTATGATGTTGACATACTCTGATCCGAATTTGGAAAAATATTTAACATGAAAGTTGTATATCCTAGTCTTAGATTTTTGACCATATAAAAATCATCAAAATCAAAAATTGGTAGCCCAGGTTATAGTTAAAATATCGAAGGCTATTAGAAAGTAACCAAAATTTAAATGTGCTTTATAATCGCAAAAATTCTGCCGAACTTCCGAAAAATATTTTCGAGATCACAAACACACTTATGCATGATTTTAAGTTAAATAATATGTCACGCATAAAAAATATAGTCGTCGATACCATGTCGTGATGACCGGGATGATACAAAGCTCCTGTGGGGCCTTGTCGCAGAAGGGAATAGATCTCCAGCAGAAAGATAGTGGTCGGTGGAGAAGGGGAACATGAGGTCAAAAGGCACAAGGTGAGATCTGTAGTCGTGGCTTGTAAAGTACCATTGGAAGAGCCTCTAGAGAGGCATGATGATAGAAAAACCCTCAGGTCATTATCGGGAAAGAGCAAAGAGCTCCATATGTGAGGGGACACCATGTTTGGGAAGAGGACTATGAGGAGGTCTCCAGTAGAAGACATGGAAATCTAGAGAGCCACTGGAGGAGTTGGTTCGATCAAGAGATGAGGTGTTGGTAGAAGGAAACTCGAGGGTACGAAGTTTCGGAAGAGGTTTACAATGCCCTCCATGGATATAAACAAGGCTAATAAAGACCTTAATTCACATGTGGAGAATTATTTGTTACTTATAGAGATTCAAGGGGTGGTCGGTCAGGTAATTTCAAGATATTTCCACTGAATTTGGGAGGGTCTACCAGTTTGTGGTTAAGAAACCTGACGCTCGGGAGTATTAGCAACTACTCGTAACTACAAACATCCTTTGTGTGTCACTTTAAAAGAGCTTGTGTGCCAATGAAGATGATCTGGCCATTAAGGGCAATGAAGCAGTAGGAGGAAGAACCACTTAAGAGTTTTTTAGATCGATACCATAAATTGGTGTTAGAGGTGGGGTTATATGAGTCTGTGGAAGCTTTGTAGAGTTTGGAAGGTGTGCTAAAGGTCGAGAGATTATTGTCCCAATTTAGAATTCAGGAGGAGCCTGATTACGCTATGACCTTGGAACATGCCAGAAGGTTTGTGCTACTGAAAGATGAGGAAAAAATAGCCCGAGAAAGTAATGCCCGAAATAATAAACAAGTGAGAAGGGATGATCACCAGAATAACGGTGGCTAGAGAGGGTCGGGTCCCAAGCCACATGAATTTAGGCTAATTGCTCAGAGGAACCCAATGCCCGAGAGATGGCCTCCAGTTAAGGTCACTTAAGTAATTGGGAGTACGTTATATATTGCTCTTAATAGACCATTGTCTCATGTGGCCTGAGAGATTCAAGATAAGGGGCTGTTGAAAGAGTCTGACTATAGGAGTTTCCCTATTGATAAGAAAGATATCTGAGCCTATTGATCCCACAATAATGTTAGGGGTCGTGGGACCGATGAGTGTAAGGACCTGCAAGAACAAGTCAAAGACCCAATTAGAAATGGCTACCTCAAAGACTTTATAGATCATAAGGCCATAAGAGTAAGGCACCATTGAAAGAAACTACTTATATTTACTATTGCGAGAGGAAGAACACTAGTGGGAGTCACAAATATGCCGTGAATTTATGCGACTTATCGGACGTGGGTTTACCATGGAGAAAATTACAACTCTGTCTCCCAGTATACTAATTCAGAACCTAGTACCAGCTATCACGAGCATTATCAAGAAAATGATGATGATGATATGATTTCTGATTTTCATGACTTTCAGTATTACATTTGGTGGAGAAACAACACATCCGGAGGAGAACGACAGGTAGAAAATATTTAGTCAGTTACTTGAAGAAGTTAAAAATATACCATTTGATGGTGCTGGCATGTCGACTTTGAACTTTATTGTCAAGCTACTTCACATTAAAGTAAGTAATGGAATGACTAATAAAAGCATTCAGATGATGTTAAAGTTTCTTGGACAATTGTTACCAACTAGCACAGAATTGGCAAAATCATATTACGAGGCGAAAAAATATTACATGATTTCATATTGGAGTATGTATCGATACACACCTATAAGTATGATTGTGTATTATTTCGTGTAGAATATGAATTTATTGAGAATTTTTCAATATATGGAGAAAATCGATATAAGATCCGTGGTACTGAGAAGAAGATGCCTCAGAAGGTGTTGCATTATTTTCCATTGACATCTAGACTACAAAGATTGTTTATGTCATGTCACACCACATCTAACATGAGATGGCATCATGATAAGAGAGTTAGTGATTGAGGCATTTTTAAACACCCTATTGATGCAACTGAGTGGAAAGACTTTGATGATATGTACCCACGTTTCTCCGAGGACCCTCGTAATGTCAGGTTAGGTCTCGCATCTAATGTTTTTAATCCTTTTGGAAACATATTGAACTCTTATAGCGTGTGGCATGTGGTAATTGTACCTTATAACTTACCACCATAGAAGTGTATGAAAGACCCTTTCATGTTGTTGTCATTACTTATACCGGTTCCACATTCCCCGATAAAGGTATTGATGTTTACTTGAGACCGCTGATTGAAGAGTTACATACATTGTGGAAAATCGATATATCTACCTATGGTGTAGTTATTGAGCAATATTTTCAAATGCACGTGGAATTACTATAGAATATTAATGACTTTCCAGCTTATGGTTCTCTATCTAGGCGTAGTATTAAGAGTTACATGGCATGTCTACTGTATGTGGATGATACATCTTCACAACGTTTACGGAAAAAGATTGGAATGAGTCCCGAGGATGTAGAAATCTCGACCAGTGCCAATAATGTTCACCGATGAGGACACTCAGAGAGTGAGTTAACCTTACGACGACGAGCTCATTATTACAGCCAATATATATTTGTCAAACGTGGATAAGAAATTGGTAGATCTTGGGAGCGTGGTGTATATTATATCCAATGAGAGCTTAACGGGCTTGGTGTAGAGTTCACCACCCCGATAAAGGATGTTATCCTACTGTATGGGTTCGGGGATCAACAGTTGTTCCATTTGGTTGGGTATAACTTACAATGACCATTGGAACGAGCCCTCATACCCGGATCATAATGATGAATTTCACGATGGTAGATTACATGAGCAATTACCAGGTGATTTTAGGAAGACCGTTTATGATGAAATCAAGGGCAGCCATATCAAGCTACTACTTGAAACTGTAATTCCCGACTAGGGAGGGAGTCAGGGTTATATTGGAAGCAAGAAAATAGTGAGTAGATGTTTTTCAATGATGTCAAAGGAAACCTTGTGCATTATCGACATTGCAGGGCATAAGAGGAAAAAGAGGGGGTAAGAGTCAACGGAGGTAGAGACTATTGATCCCCGATTCGAGGACAATGCTCAACATGGAGAGATGAGGGAATAGCTATAACATATGGTGCTCTATGGCTTTGATAGCTTGGTGAAGGACATAGGGGGGCTGGAACAAAGTCTAAAAGAAGAGCTCATTGAATTCCTTAAGGAATATGTTGACGTGTTTGCTTGGAGTAATATAAATATGCCCGGGATTGATCCTTAGGTCATAAGTCACCTACTATCTATTGATCAGGCTCACAAGGTGGTGAAACAGAAGATGAGGGCTTTCAACCAATAATGGAATGAGTCTATTCATGCATAGGTGGATAAATTGATACATGCTTGATTTATCAGGGAAGTGAAGTACCCAACGTGGGTATCAAATGTTGTCTTATAGTTTAATGTATAGGAGGTTCCTCAGTAAAAGATTAACATTAGTTTAATGCATTGACCGATCTAATCACCCTTCTCAGTCTATACGACCATCTCTTATAAAGTTCCCAGCGTCAACTCATAAACTTATTGATACCAAGAACTATGGGACAAATGATGATGGTGGGTTTTTGATAAGCCCTTGGCCCTGGGAAGGTCGAAGGGTTTAGTAGTAACATAGCCAAATGGATATAAATGACCAATAGTTAGAAGAAAGATAAAACATGACCCAACCAAGGTATGTAATGAAATTTCAGAGATTTTGAGGTGGTACAAGTAAAGATGGTACCTGATCCGATCATATTGAAGAGTATTTTTTAGATGCTCTGAGAGTTTTTTAAGACCGACCCGATGATTATCATTTGTGTGAACCCGACCATAATGAAGATTGAGTTTGAGGGAACAAGTTATCTTGGTGACCCGACCCGGAGAATGAAGATGAGATCACGACCAATTAGTATGGGAGCAGCATAACGTATGCCCTACCGGAAATGAGTGCTTTTATAAGGCTAATGATGAAAAGGATAATATTGGATTCTCTAAGAACTAGCCAAGGATATAATAAGCATAAAAGATGTGTGAATACGCAAAGTAATGTAGCGGAAAATACTTACAATGCTCAGTTGAGAGGATGTAGAGATAACAAAATTTTTTTGCTCATTTGAAGTGCTCCAAGCTCATCTTTGATGATGGTGTGTTGAGCTCCAAGCCTTCAAGTTTGATTCCAAACTCAATGAGAAAGTTTCCCTAACACCTTTGAATGACTCCTTTGTAGTGCTAGCTTGAAGAAAAAATTGCAACAATTTTCTTCTTGGTGAAGAGGGCTCACGGCAATGAAGGGTTTTTGTGAGAGAGAGAGTTGTTTTTGTTAAGTGTAAAAGGTGTGAATGATTTTTTCCAAAAATCAAAACATATACCAAAATCAAAGTTCGGTAAAAGTCTTTTACCTTTTTCTAAGTTGAGTGTTTTACAAGCCATCACCAAATACCAAATTCCATCACCATAAAGGTAAGTAAAGTGACAAGCGATGTGACTTGTGGTGGGCCCCACTTGATTCAAAATCCGAGTGGGCCTGCAAAAACATTCCGGGCTCGGGTTCGTTAATTCTGAATTAACGAATTTTCCATTACGACTTAATTAAATCAAATTTAATTAAATAATTATGCCTAGCAAAATTACTATTAAAGTCGCTCGCGAATTAATTCTAAATTAATTCGTTCGCCCGAATTAAAATTCAATTTTAATTCCGTTATGAAATCTAATTTCCTTTAATATATCGAATATATTAATTTTATTGATTAATTCCAAATTAATCATTCTCTCTCTCTTAATTGAATTTTATCCCAGATAAATTCTTACCGTAATTAATCTTAGATCAATTTTCTCTCTCTTCTAATTAATTCCATATTAATTATGTTCGAGTCAAACATCATCGATGAATCTTCGGGAAGCGACCCATGAGATCTCTGGATATATTGGTAGTAAATCCGATCGTCAGACTATCCGAACATGTGTGTACCAGGTACCACGTTCTTACTGATTTATAAGACATGGTTGGCTTCTAGCAAAGCGTCATGCCTACCCAATTCTCCAGAAATATTCTTTAAGGAATATATAATCTATAACATGCGTAGTATACGTAGTATTGCGTATTGCGATCCAGTATCGATATCACATGCTAGGCCTAGGGCTGGAATTGTGTCTGCCCCGTACGAAGCATATATCGGATCTCTGGTAACAAGTCTTTATAATCGGATAATCATGACTTAGTCATATTATCTCGATGACTGTATTACATAAGAGTATCAGTTTCGTATCCTACGTGATCATCATCTCCATATGACTGAAGTGATATTTCCATCTTGGAATCACACCTAATACACTACGATTCTCAGTATACCCAGAAGAGGCGTACACAGAACCTGTTAAAGCCCCGGATGACCAAAAACAAAGTATAATGATTGTCGCAAGTATTAGCGATGCAAGTCTCAGGTTAAGACCAAATACACGTACCCTGATTCGGATTCCCATAGACACATAGTCAAACTACCAATGGGATTCCAAGGGGTCTATCCAGAGCGAAGCTGTTTCCATACCATCGGTAAACAGAACCTCCTATTACACTTGCATGAGTATCTAATACCCAAATATATGAGAACTATGATGTTACGCTTCCATAACACGCACAAGTGTAATACTAGTCTATTCCGCATTATCGATGTCGAGTCTCGATAATACTACGAATATTGATATTTAATGATTAAACCTTAGTGGATTAATATTGTCTCATATCTTATTAATCTGGTACTAATCATATGGACTTTTATCATTTATATATCTTGGTAATCTAATTACAAATGATAAAAGAGCAATTTCCTTTGTCACATAGTTTATTTGTACAACAACACCATGTTATGTACAAATAGTGATGCTATGGGTCATAATTGTCCAACAATCTCCCACTTGGCCTATAGCCAATCACTCAAGTGTCATACACCTGAACTATACACGGGTCGCTCAAACTTCTACTGAGAAATAACTTTCATCATCAGATTTGCAAGGTTATCATCAGATGCATTTTATTCGATCATCACATCGTCACGATGTATGATCTGACGAATCAGATGAAATAGTCGAAGTATATACTTGGATCGTTGATGAGACCGCGATTCCTTAGCATGTGCTGAAGCCCAGCTCAGCTGCTAAAAGAACTACACCTAATCCAGTTAGGATTATATAGATCCAAAATGCTTCTATCACTGCCTCAGCTGCAGCAGGCTTTATTTTAGGAATAAAGATATATTGGAATAGATCTAGAAAGCTACTGACAACCCTCTCAGAATTCGTACATTTTTAGATATATCTGACCTGATATCTTATATGATTTGAGCATATGCAGACGCTATAAGGCCAATCCATATGATGGTCACTGGATTAATGCAAAGAACATCCTTGAGTATCTTGGAAGAACTAAGGATGCTTTATGATCATATGACTCGACTCTAATTACGAGATACTCGTGAAGGGCCAATCTGTATGTAATGACTATATCGTGTTGATTTTTCTAAGGTCCCAAGATCAAACAAGCAATGAAAATCATGCATGAATACACCAACGGAGATAGCGGAATACTCACATTGATCGGTTATGTCGATTTGAAGACGAATCAAGCCATTTTCTTCACTGCCTTTCACGCCCACTGGTGGCAGTCCACTGCCCTGCAAAACAGAAATTTGAGTGAAGAAACGGAGCTCCAAGCCTCGTCCGACGGATCCCGGCTCATGGATGAACCTCCCTACCACCTTCGCAAGACTCGTAGTGTGCTAGCACTTGCGGGTTTCACCATGAAAACCCAACCCTTGCTCCCCTAAAGTCACGCCCAAACCAGTCAAAAACAGTCCACACTTTTGTGTGTTTGGCGTGAGGAGAAGAGAGAGTTTGAGAGAGATTGAATTGTGTTGAATGATTTTTTGTTACAAAAAATCAATTTATATTTATGCCATAATATTTATTAAATTAATAATAAACTTATGACACAAATCATGCAATGGCTTAGAGTGTCAAACACTCAATTTCCATGCAAAACCATTGAGTGCATTGTACACTATCTCCATGCAATGCATTAGAATTAAATAATGCATAATATGACATGTGTCATGTGGGCCCCACACGTTTCCAAATGAAAGTGGGCCCACGTGCACTCACGCGTTCGGGTTCGATATTTCTGAAATACCGAACTTACGTCGCGACGTTAATTAAATCGAATTTAAATAAATAATTGCGCCTAGCGAAATTAATATTTACGTCGCTAACGAATTAATTCTAAATTAACTCATTTGCCCGAATTTAAAATCTAATTTTAATTCCGCGTCGAAATCTAATTTCGTTTAATATATCGAATATATTAATTTACGATTAATTCCAAATTAATCGTTATCTCTCTCTAGACGATATTTTATCCTAGATAAAATATCTCCGTAATTAATCCTAGATTAATTTTCTCTCTCTTCTATATAATCCCAGATTATTCAAGAGTGCGAGTTGTGCGTCATCGGTGGATTATCGGGAAGCGACCCATGAGATCCCCGGATTAGTTGGCAGTAAATGCGGTCGCCGGAGTATCCGAATCACGTACGTACCAAGTACTACGTTCTACCGATTTACGAGACAAGGTCAACTCCTAGCAAAGCACCAAGTCATCCCAATTCTCCGGACATATCCGTTTAAGAATATTAAGATCTGTATCAAGCGTAGTATACAATTGTATTGTGCGTATCGGCCCAGTATCGGATAATCACGTGCTAGGGCTGGGGCTGGATAAGTGTCTGCCCTGTCCGAAACACATATCGGATGTCTGGTAACTAGTCTCTATAATCGGATATTCATGACCTGGTCATAATATCACGATTGGATGCGCATCACTTAAGAGCACTAATACCGTATCCTGCGTGACATCATCTCCATTATGACTGGAGTGATACTTCCGTCTCGACATCACATCCAATACACTACGACTCTTTGATAAACCAGAAGAGGTGAACACAGAACCAGTTAAGATCCCCCAACCACCAAAACCAAAGTTTACCGATTGTCGTAAGTATTAGCGATGCAAGTCTCAGGTTAAGACTATACACACCTACCTTGATTTCGGCCTCCCATAGACACCTAGTCATAATACCAATGGGATTCCGAAGGGTCTATCCAGAGCGAAGCTGTTTCCCGTACCATCGGTGAAACACGACCTCCTATCGCCACTTGCACAAGTATCCAATACTTATATATATGAGAACTATGCCGTTGTGCCCTCACAACGCGCACAAGTGCAATACTAGCCTATTCCGCATTATCGATGTCCAGTCTCGATAATACTACGGCTAGGGATATTTAATGATTAATCCTTCGTGGACTGATACTGTCTCATATCATCTCAATCCAGGAACTAATCATAGGGACCTCTCTTCATTTATATATCTATGGTGATCTAATCACAAATGACGAGAGTGCAATTTCCTGGTTACATAGTTAATTTTGCTACAGCAACACAATGTTCTGTGCAAATAGTGACGCTATGGGTCATATTATCCAACAATCTCCCACTTGGCACGTAGCGAGTCACTCAAGTGTCCTACACCCGAACTATGTAAGGTTCGCTCAAATTGCTGAGGAAAGGTTTTCGTCAGCGGATTTGTTCGATTATCGTTTGACGCGATTTATACGATCATCACATCGCCACGATGTATGATCCGAACGAATCAGATGATATAGAAGTGTATATCTGGATCGTCGATGAGACCTTTAATTCCTTAGCCTGTGCTGACGCCTAGCTCAGCTGCTAACAGAACTATATCTATTCGGCAACAGTTATCTTGCTTGGAAGATTTCCAGCTCACTGTCCCGTTATTCAAACTTTATAGTACCGCAGTATTTAATCGTTTGGAAACTTGCTGCAGTGATCCCAGTCACTTCAAGTTCTCCTTCTCCATAGTAAAAGATAGCATCTTTAGTTCTCAAAGATACTAACAGATGTTCTTAACTTCAATCCAGTGAGTATCACTTGGATTGACCCGATTGTGACTCCATATGCTCGAAGCGTATGAGACACCAATACAAGTACATTTTAAATGTACAATTTCCCAGAGAGTGTTAACAACTCCAAATCTATCCCAGTAGATCTTTATTCCTCGAATAAAGGTTGTGTACTCCCCAGAATTCTACGGAGAATTTCTATTGAAAGAATATCTATGAAAACCAAGCTTTCACCAATTGTTTTATGGGAATTTCACTGTCAGTGCGCTCTCCACTAACCTCCTTATATACACAAGAATTATTTCGTTTTGAGTTAAATCATAAACCATTATGATTATTTCAAAACGTCAGTTCCAGGAACCTTATGCTTGCATTGATCCAAACATGGATCGAATAACCCGCAAACCTTGTTTGTCGGTTATGCAAAATCGTCAGGATGTTGTAAACATCCTCCAAAAGGTTTCCTTTTTAGGAAAGCGATTTTGATTTGTAACTGACATATTTCATAAATGAAATATACAGTTATCAACAAGCATCTTCAAAATGGATTTTTATTCCTTTTCGGATTCATGGCACTTTGCCATAACAGGGAGCCGATACCTCGTATCACTTCCTCTAAACGTAGTCGGATGGTACACCACCATAAGATTGACATCTTTATGAGGTGAGATCAGAAACCCATACCCTAGGTTGTTTTCTGACTCTATCCGATCTACTAGTTTCTTGTGTATTTGAAGATTAATGGTATAGATTCATCATAGATGAACTATTTGTGTTCCATTAAGGATTTCGTGCCTTGAACAGTATTACTCCGATTTTCATCGAGTATCACTATCCTCCCACTGACCACTGCATATCGGTATTTCTCTCAGGAAAACCGCATGGTGAGCAACAATCACATTGTTCTCATGTGGGATTTATAAGTACTATACTTAAGGTTTCCCTTAAGATAACCTATATTGGCACTTATCCAATTTGGGTCCTTAGTTTGGTATCATCCAAACGCTATGCCTGGCATACCCAAATTATCAGGAATGAGAAACCTCGTTTCTTCCCTGTTCATATCCTATATGATATCTGTCAAACAGATTTATATGGAACCTTATTCTAAATAAGTTTTGCACTGTAATACATATCCTGTAGAAGGAAATAGTAGCTCAGAGCGACTCGTGATAAACCTTATCATGTCCAACAAAATTCGGTTTTAGTTCAGACACACCGTCTAACTGACGTGTCTCGGGAGGAGTCCTCACATGAAAGAACACCGTACTCTTTCATTTATATATGAAACTTACTGCTTAAGTATTTTCCATTTCGGTCTTACCGTGGCGGAATAACACTATAGCCGATCTGTTTGTTTTCTTCGTGTCGAAACTTCAAAAGTTTCCGATCTGTGTTCTTCAAAAGAAACACATAACCACAACGTGATGCTACATCCGTTAAGGTCACGAAATATTCATGTTCATATCTAGCCCAGCTAGATATGGGCCCACTTACTTCACCATGAATAGGGCCAACAGATCGGTGGCACTTTTACTATTACCAAGTAAATAGTATTTTAGGTATTTAACCTAATAAACTAGATTCGTAGACCTTATTTGAATAGTCAAATCAGTCCTAGTATCCACTCTTCAAAAGTGTGGATATACGAGTCTTGTTTAATTGTGTCCTAGACAACAATGCCACAAATAAGTCTCTATTGATCAAATCAATTTGAGCTATTTATTTGTCATTTTATATGTTTGAGATTTTATTATATTCAAAATATAAATTTTGTTATTTACATCCAATGTATTTATCTCAGTATCATCTTTATATAATGAAACACTTTAGTGTTCTAGAATATAAAGGTTTTATCCGTATCGGATTAAACACTGATACAGAGATAATGTCTCTAGTCAAACTAGTTACATTATAACATTTCCTAATTTAAGTACATACCCAAAGGGTAGTACCTAAACTTAGGTATTTACGGTCAAAACAGCGACTTTCGTCCCGTTTCCAATTCGCAGAGAAATCTCGGCTTGAAGCCAGTATCCAGCTCACAGCGGATTCTGAACGTCAATACATATATGTATTATGTACCACACTAAGTATTTAAAATCCAATTTCAATACTAGTAGTAAACATAACTTTGACAAATATTTTTAAAGTTAGAGCCTCGCCTTATCTTTAATTCCTTCGTGTCTTCCATATCCAAATGGTAGTCACTTTGGGATATGTCAATTATCTTTTCAATATTTCACAAACCTTTGGCCAAGCCTTGGGTTTTAGAATATCGAAATGATGTGCACCTTGTGCTACATGCCCAATTGCAAACTTTGACTTTTCTCCACTAGAATAGTCAATTAATTCTCCAAGAATTATTAATTGCAATTTTAATACTTTTAAATCTAAAGATAGATTTATTATAAGTATATTAATTAAGCATTAAAGTCATCATCACATAAATCTTCCAAAGACTTTATGCTCTACTATTTGCTTAATTTATGGGCTTAGTAATAATAAGTTATTTTATCAAATAAATTAATCTATTATTAATTCCCAATTGAAAATTAAATCATTTAAAACATTTAATCCAAGGATTATATATTTTAAATATTTAACTTTTTAAATTCTTTCTTGATTTCAATAGTCCAACTATTTAATCAATTTAATAAGGTACTATTTATTATAATGATTACAATAACCCAATTATTTAATCAACTATAATTTTAATATTGATTACTATAATCCAATTATAAAATCAACTATCATTTTAATTCAATTATATTGATTACCATAATCCAATTATAAAATCAACTACATATTGAATGAGTTTGTATATAGTCCAACTATATATATTTTTAAAACAACATAAAATATTAGTCCGACTAATACTTTTGATTAATATGACGAGTAAAATAAAATGAGCGTGTTTAGCGAGTATTCGAACGAATGTTGCAAATTCAATACTTGCCTCCCACTATTTTTCGTCGAGCCTCTAACCCTCTGTGGAGTACTCGGGAAACCGCGTTTCCTAGTGGGCTAGGATCCCGTTAAATAACACACAACCTTGACTTTGGCCAATAAAAGTTGTATGCTATTTAACTTAGGTAGATCTCTATGATCAATTGGATCTCATCCAATTCCTAGATCCGGTTAGGTGGACATCCAAGTCCGAAACATATGTATAATGTCAATGTATCCATTACATTTTCCTAACCCTATCCTCCGAATCATCTAGGCCTTGGCTTTGGCCAAAAACAAACCTAATGATTCCAGTTAAACGGGACCCATTGACGAGGAAAGTTTCGTAATCAATGTCATTGGACAAAAAGTGATCTTGACTTTGGCCAATAAAATCACGATTTGGACAAGACACCGATATGCAACAAAACTCTCATGATTCAAGTACATCCTTGATTGACAAAGGTCTTGACTTTGGTCAATAAAAACCAATGCCAACTTCGGATCTTGAACAAGAATCATTCAATGGAAGGATATTTGCTTAATATAGATTGAGGGATTTTCGCGTGCAAATTGGCTACCAATTTAATTATCTTTGTTAAGGTCTCATCATCATACCCCTTAAACATGCATTCTAAATACATAATAAAGCGAGTATGAAAATAAATAATAATGATATGCGGATGGATACTTAACACATTGATCCTAGATCAAATCTCTCCCTTTCTCACTCAAGCTAGCACTTGTACTACTTCTACCCGTTACACTACACTTCTAAAGAAACCTCATATATATAGAGGGGAATAGGTGAGAAGAGAATACAAAGAGAAAGAAGGTGATAAGGCTGGACACGCAGGTCCAATTTAATAAATCGAATTTATTACAACAATTTCTAAAATTGCCCACCCATCTAATATCCATCCGATATGCATTATTCATTCAACACAACCATGTATTCACACACATAAGCATGCTATCAATCAATCTAATCAATTAATTAATCTGATAATTAAGTGATCATCCAATGTTCAAACAACGATTTGATTTTGTTCGAGTCAAACTTGTTTTTGCGAATAAGTACTCAAAGTACGAATTCATGAATTAAATTAAACTACATCATTAAATCTAATTTAACATGTATTTAATACTAATTCACTATTCAATTCCAAATTAAATATTACACTTTTATTAATAACCTTTTACGATTTAAATTCCAAATCTAATCGTAACGCGTCTCAAAGACCGATTAACGTCCAACGTCAATTCAATTAAAGTCCAATGGGCTTTTGATTGATTTCTTAAGGCGTGGACTTTTGGTCAACTCGAGTCAAACCGATAACCAAAGTCCAATCCGGGATTTACCCCATAAGCCCATAAATCAATCTTGGCCCATTAGGCCCAATTGAACATTAAAGGTTCATTAGTCGCATTTGGGCTTTATGGTTAAGGTTTTGGGCCCAATTGGATCCAATCCATTTGGCCTAAACCAAACTTGATAAATCAAGCCCAATAGGCCCAATTACAACTTTAAATTCTAATTTCCAAAATTAGGCCCAATTAATTAAATCCAAAAATCCAATTTTCACAATTTAATTACCAAAAGTGCATTATATGATTAATCGACTAAATCAATATTTCCAAAACACTAAATTAGTCCAATTAATCATACTTAATTCATTATTACATGTCAAACACACATAATGAAAAATCAAACCCATTTACATGCTTTAAAGGTCTCGGCCAAGGGAGTGATTTCATGTCTAATTCGGTTTCAATCCAATTAATCCGCAATCGACATTAAATACATATCCCGAATGATTTCCAATACATCCAATTATCAAAATCAAAATTTACCAAGACATTAGGGCATATACACCAATTCGGCCAAGGTAAGATTTTGGGGATTTTGTCCAATTCGAAATCCAATCCAATTCGATTCCAATTAACATCAACCTAATCGATTCTAACTCATCAAATGAATTAAAAATCAAAAAAATCCAAGATCCCAAAATTCAATTGACATTCGGCCATGGCATAATTTTGGGGAAAATAATTCCAAATCATTTTTCATCAAATTAGTCCAACCAAAATGAAATTAAACATGTTATAAGCATACTTAAACAATCAATTTATTCAAATCATGCTCAACAAACATTTACCCAAATTTTAAGCCCTACATTTTTCATGCTTGCAACATTAGCTCTTGATGCCATTGTTGATTTTTCTAAGGTCCCAAGATCAAACAAGCAATGAAAATCATGCATGAATACACAACGAGATAGCGGAATACTCAAATTGATCGGTTATGTCGATTTGAAGACGAATCAAGCCATTTTCTTCACTGCCTTTCACGCCCACTGGTGGCAGTCCACTGCCCTGCAAAACAGAAATTGAGTGAGAAAGAAACGAGAGCTCCAAGCCTCGTCCGACGGATCCCGGCTCATGGGTGAACCTCCCTACCACCTTCGCAAGACTCGTAGTGTGCTAGCACTTGCGGTTTTCACCATGAAAACCCAACCCTTGCTCCCCTAAAGTCACGCCCAAACCAGTCAAAAACAGTCCACACTTTTGTGTGTTTGGCGTGAGGAGAGAAGAGAGAGTTGAGAGAGATTGAATTGTGTTGAATGATTTTTTGTTACAAAAAATCAATTTATATTTATGCCATAATATTTATTAAATTAATAATATTACTTATGACACAAATCATGCAATGGCTTAGAGTGTCAAACACTCAATTTCCATGCAAAACCATTGAGTGCATTGTACACTATCTCCATGCAATGCATTAGAATTAAATAATGCATAATATGACATGTGTCATGTGGGCCCCACACGTTTCCAAATGAAAGATGGCCCACGTGCACTCACGCGTTCGGGTTCGATATTTCCGAAATACCGAACTTACGTCGCGACGTTAATTAAATCGAATTTAAATAAATAATTGCGCCTAGCGAAATTATTATTTAAGGCGCTAATGAATTAATTCTAAATTAACTCATTTGCCCGAATTTAAAATCTAATTTTAATTCCGCGTCGAAATCTAATTTCGTTTAATATATCGAATATATTAATTTACCGATTAATTCCAAATTAATCGTTATCTCTCTCTAGACGATATTTTATCCTAGATAAAATATCTCCGTAATTAATCCTAGATTAATTTTCTCTCTCTTCTATATAATCCCAGATTATTCAAGAGTGCGAGTTGTGCGTCATCGGTGGATTATCGGGAAGCGACCCATGAGATCCCCGGATTAGTTGGCAGTAAATGCGGTCGCCGGAGTATCCGAATCACGTACGTACCAAGTACTACGTTCTACCGATTTACGAGACAAGGTCAACTCCTAGCAAAGCACCAAGTCATCCAATTCTCCGGACATATCCGTTTAAGAATATTAAGATCTGTATCAAGCGTAGTATACAATTGTATTGTGCGTATCGGCCCAGTATCGGATAATCACGTGCTAGGGCTGGGGCTGGATAAGTGTCTGCCCTGTCCGAAACACATATCGGATGTCTGGTAACTAGTCTCTATAATCGGATATTCATGACCTGGTCATAATATCACGATTGGATGCGCATCACTTAAGAGCACTAATACCGTATCCTGCGTGACATCATCTCCATTATGACTGGAGTGATACTTCCGTCTCGACATCACATCCAATACACTACGACTCTTTGATAAACCCAGAAGAGGTGAACACAGAACCAGTTAAGATCCCCCAACCACCAAAACCAAAGTTTACCGATTGTCGTAAGTATTAGCGATGCAAGTCTCAGGTTAAGACTATACACACCTACCTTGATTTCGGCCTCCCATAGACACCTAGTCATAATACCAATGGGATTCCGAAGGGTCTATCCAGAGCGAAGCTGTTTCCCGTACCATCGGTGAAACACGACCTCCTATCGCACTTGCACAAGTATCCAATACTTATATATATGAGAACTATGCCGTTGTGCCCTCACAACGCGCACAAGTGCAATACTAGCCTATTCCGCATTATCGATGTCCAGTCTCGATAATACTACGGCTAGGGATATTTAATGATTAATCCTTCGTGGACTGATACTGTCTCATATCATCTCAATCCAGGAACTAATCATAGGGACCTCTCTTCATTTATATATCTATGGTGATCTAATCACAAATGACGAGAGTGCAATTTCCTGGTTACATAGTTAATTTTGCTACAGCAACACAATGTTCTGTGCAAATAGTGACGCTATGGGTCATATTATCCAACATATCGATGGACACCGACGTGGTTTGGCTTAATTTATCTATCTGCGGCAACGAGAGTGCAGCTTCAGGTTTTTAGAGTACTATTGGACCTTTGGAAAATTGATTTGTTTGATTTGATAAGAATATAAATATGTGTTTTGTGTAAAGAAATGGTAATCAAGCATGTGTTCTTGTTGTGGTCATGAGTTGCTTGGTAGAGTTGGAGTTAGTGATGTTGAAGTTAGTTGCGATGTTTCTGGACAAGTTATGGTAATTCGCTTATAAGTTGAGATTCTGACATTCGATTGATGAGTCGTAAATTTCTAGATAAACAAGATTACAAAAAATTAACTTATCTGAAAATCAAAATTTTTAGATCAAATATGAGTTTTTGCCGAATTTCGTAATGCGGCTGACCCGCAGTTTCACTGGATGTTGTCTACTCTAAACAACACTTAGATATTTACGTATAACTTGAGTTTCAAGAATCAAAATCGAGATCCGTAAAATATTAGGTAAACTAGACACATAGAAGGTCATATGGTAAAAACTTCAGCCCTTGATACATTGCCTATAAGGCTTACCAAATTTTCAAAAACAATCCATAAGTAGTGAACCTCTAGCTTTAAGGCAGAATTTTGAATTATGATACCCTGATTTACGTAACTGTGAATTATATTACGTAAATCCATGGCCAGCATTAGAATGTTAATTTTTCAATTATGTTGAATACTCATGCATATCATATAGTATTTATTGTGCGGTGTTATTGATGATGATGGTTGTGTGCATGTATATGTTAGGCGAATATTGATTAAAATGTGAATCCATGTAGCAATGGAAGCATGTTGTAATGTGTAAGGGATACATTATGTGTTAGTAATATAGAGGATGTTCATGTTGATTCAAGTTATGGTAGCTTGTTGTATCATGTTCAAGAGTAATGTGAAAAGTATAAGAATGACACGTTTGAAGTCATTTACGTGACGAGTGTTATGGTATCTTTATGATAGAATAAACCATTAAGCACAGTTCATGATAATTCATTCTACTGCTGCTCTAAGAAATGTGTAGTTGCACATGAGCAGTTATGACTTTAGTTGAATTTCGTCTCATATCAATTTAGAGAACGAGTAAAGGTACTTATTTCACTCATTAGCATAAGCTCAAGCATCTTCATGCACATATTTTGATTATAGACATTCTATTCAAATCTTAATCAATCTTGGAAATCATGTCTTGTTGATGCCACGCAAGATATTCCACTAAGCACCACATAGTTTCTCAAGGCATAGGCTCAGTTTCAATCTATGAGTGAATGCTAATCCTTCTTTTACGTTTCTGAATATGTTTTAAGACTTATGTTTCATGTTTTTAGGACACAAATTTATACTTTATCAAAATATTTGATTTACTGTTTTAGATTCTAGTTATAAACAATTTTATAACATGATAGTTTTACATATGTTTTACTTAGAAATACATGATTGAGAGTTTATTTAGTTTTTCAAGTACTTGAAAATAGTTTTCAAACCACCATTGGATAATTATCCCCCCAGCTTCGGCATCCCAGGTTCGCTCGTTTTGCTTCATGGGGCAGTGATCACCACATAGGGCCCAACAGCAGTTACAGTTTCAACTTCCCATGCCTACGCGGTAGGTAGGTTTTACATCCCCTGGCCAACACTGGTGAGCTTTTCATCAGCAGGTTTTACATGTATATGTTTTATAGCTAGTTTTTAGTTTATGATGTTTTCCAGATTCAATGGTATTTTTAGTGACTTAATTACATTTTTTTCCAACAGCTAAAGGTTTTATATTGTTTTCACTTAGCGTTAACTCACTATAGCAGCAAAGTAGGTTTTACCACTATGCCTATGACATCGGCGACCACTACATTATTAGGCTTGCAACCTGTAGAGAGTATGGATAGTCCCGCGGGGGACTAACCGGATAATAAGGGAGTTGCCACCTGGCATGAGACACTAGGAATTATTAAGACCGCATTACACTCTCGCAAGTTCTGACCTTAAACCCGTTTAGGTTTGAATGGTCCCTTACAGATGCTAGTATAATATATACACTCAAAGGAGGTATCGTCATGTCTATAATATCGTTACATGCAATAAAGTTTATAAAGCACACATCATTGTGCAAATACGAAAACGGTAAATATATAAATGAAGTTTATGTGTGAAAATAAGGTATTACAACAATATGTAAAAAAGATAAAAACATGCTAAAGCACATATTAAGCGGGTCTGGCATTGGAGAGGTATGGCCGGACATGGCCTAAGATCGGCCGAATATGTCATTTGACCTTTATGTCCTGCCGGACTTACTGGAAGTCTGGCCAGATATACTGTGTACTCCTAAAATGAAAAAGCATTCATACACTAACAAACATAGTAAACATGCATTCTAAGTGTAACAATAATGAAATGGCCATCTCTCAATGGTACGTATAGTTATATACCGAGTGCAAACCATACTACCATTAGGATTTCCATCATATATATGTTGGACAGTTATGACCCACAATGTCACTGTTTGTAAAAACATTGTGGTTTTGTACAAATTAACTATGTAATAATAGAAATTGCCTTTTATCATTTCGTAATTAGATTACTTAAATGTGTGAATGATGAAATTCCTTATGATTAGTTCAGGATTGAGATGATATGAAATATTATCAATCCACGACGGTTTAATCATTAAATATCCCTAGTCGTAGTATTATCGAGATGGACATCGATAATGCGGAATAGACTAGTATCGCACTTGTGCGTGTTATGGAAGCGTAACATCATAGTTCTCATATATTTCAGTATTTGATACTTATGAAAGTGTGGTAGGAGGTTGTGTTTTACCGATGGTACGGAAAACAGCTTCGCTCTGGATAGGACCCTACGGAATCCCATTGGTAGTATGACTATGTGTCTATGGGAGTCCGTATCAGGGTAGGTGTATTTGGTCTTAACCTGAGACTTGCATCGCTAGTACTTGCGACAATCAATACGCTTTGGTTTTGGTCGTCCAGGACTTTAACAGGTTCTGTGTACGCCTCTTATAGGTTTATTGAGAATCGTAGTGTATTGGGTGTGATGTCAAGACGGAAGTATCACTTCAGTCATATGGAGATGATTGTCATGCAAGGATACAGAACTAGTTCTCTAATGGGTTGCAACCATCGGTATAATATGACTAGGTCATGATTATCCGATAACAAAGAGACTAGTTGTTAGTGATCCGATATATGTTTTATACGGGGCAGACACTATTCCAGCCCCCGGCCTTGAATGTGACATCAGATACTGGATCACGAGATGCGCAATACTACATATACTACGTCTGACATAGATTATATATTCCAGTAAGAATATTTCTGGAGAATTGGGTAGGCATGACGCTTTGCTAGAAGCCAACCTTGTCTCGTAAATCGGTAAGAACGTATTACTAGGTACGTACGTGTTCGGATAGTCCGACGACCGGATTTACTGCCAACATATCCATAGGTCTCTTGGGTCGCTTCCCGAGGATTCACCGATGACGTATGATTTGTACTTTATTAATCTGGGATTAATAGCGGAGATACTTTATCTGGGATAAAGTACTATTTGAAGAGAGATAACGATTAATTTGGAATTAATCGATAAAATAATATATTCGATATATTATACGAAATTGGATTTCTATGCGGAATTAAAATTGGATTTTAATTCGGGCTAACGAATTGATTTAGAATTAATTCGCAAGCGACGTGAATAGTAATTTTGCTAGGCATGATTATTTAATTAAATTTGATTAATTACGACACAACGGAAAACTCGTTAATCAGAATTAAAGAAATCGAGCCCAGAATATGTTTTCGACGCCACTCCGATTTTGAATCAAGTGCGGCCGCAAGTCACATCGCGAGTCACATCACTTGTCACTTAGTGATAGATGTCTAAGTCACCTTTTTGGTGAGTGACATGCAGTCACTATTCATGATAGAGGTTGGTGTGGGCATTTAATGCCATTTTGGAGCCAAAATTTGCTTTGACTTTGGTAAAGCATATACCAAATTTTTGGCATTGTTTTTAAAAAACAAAGAAACAAAGAAACACAAAACACAAAATCTCTCTCTCTCTCTCTCAAGCAAAACCGTGAGCACTCTTAAGGGGAAAGGAAATCATTTTTCTTTCTTCAATCTTGCTAGCACATTAGAGAATCAATACAAGGTGATAGGGAAACCGAACTAAGAGCTTGGAATCCATTGAAGCTTGGAGCTTGCAAATCTTCTTCAACAAAACAAGGGCTTGGCCAAAACTTGGAAGCAATGAGGGAAAAGTTTTGTTGATCATCACATCCAAAGCCGTTCAATGTAAGTGTGTTTTCTGCCTCACTTCTTTGAGTATTCATTCTATTCATTGCTTATAATGATCTTGGGACCACCCTAGAATCCAATAATATACCACAGGATTATACGGTCGGATATCATTCATGTCCACCCGAATATAGGACAAAATTGGTCGGATATTATTCTGAAATCATACAGTAAGCAGTATAGCATGCATATTAATATTAACAAGATAAATGAACTAAATCCATGTGTCATAATTATCTAAGATGAAACAAATAAACATGCATAGATTAGTGGTTCCAAGCACAACATAAAAAATAACTAAACATACGATTAACTAGAGATAATAGTAAAGATGGCCTGACATGCAGACAGACGGCTAGAGGTTTAAGTGGCTTTATTCCAATCTCAAGGTATCATTCCATATGCTTTCTGTTTCATTCCATGCTTTCCAGATATCATTCCCCGTGTTTCTTATTTCATTCGGTGGTTTCATTCCCTATTATTGAGATATCAGTCCTTGTGTTTCTTGTTTCATTTGGTGGCTCCATTCCATATTCTTGAGGTATCATTCCCCGTGTTTCCCGATTCATTCGGTGGTTTCATTCTCTATTCTTGAGGTATCACTCCCAATGTTTCCTATTTCATTTGGTGTTTTCATTCTCTATTCTTGAGGTATCATTCCTCGTGTTTCCCATTTCATTCGGTGGTTCAATTTCTTATTCTTGAGTTATCATGCCCCATGTTTCCCATTTCATTTGGTAGTTTCATTCCCTATTCTTAAGGTATCACTCCACGTGTTTCCTGTTTCATTCGGTGGTTTCATTTTCTATTCTTAGGGTATCACTCCCCGTGTTTCCCTTTTCGTTCAGTGGTTTTATTCCATACCTTAAGGTATCATTCCCGTTATTTCTGATTTCATTCAATGGTTTCAATCCATATTCTTGAGGTATCATTCCCGTGTTTCCCGTTTCATTCCCCATTCTTAAGGTATCATTCACCGGAATTTTTTATTCTTCATTCCAATCATCTTTCTAATTTTCCAAATCCTTCAACTCGTTTCATCTTATTAGGTGGTCCCCTTCTAAAATTCTTTTGTTGTTTAGAACCTCTTTTTGTCTAAAGGTATTCAATTTTCTGCTTACATTCCCAATATTTTCTTGATCCGAGACTTTCCAAAGTTTGCTCATGTTGTCATTGTTCCCAAAATCTAGCTATGGAAGTCACCCACAGTCACTACATTCAGGCGAGACTCGCCCCCAGTATACTTCTTAAGAGTATCTTGCCCCTAGTATCTCGTCCTTCTGACAGTATGGTGCATCGTGTCTTGGGGGCTTCAACTCTTGACTGCAAGTGAGCTGTCAGTATCGCGCTCCCACTTGGGGGCTCACTTCGTTTGAATTTCCTGCAAAAGAAATGATATATGTATGTATGCATGTGTGCATGTATGTATTTATGTAAATAATCTCTAACTATATGCCCGCTCTTTGGCTTGTAGAAGTGCAGGAGTTGTGATGCTTCTTTTGTGGAGGTACCGTCAGACTTCGACTCATTTTCTGCTCAGGCTATCGATTTTGCTTTACAAAATCATGTAATGACTTTTCGCATGTTCTCAAATATTTTCTCGAAATTTCATCTCTTTCAAAGTTTGAACATTGTCTAAATTCAAAATTCAATTTCAACTAAGGTTTCATCTTTTCGAATGCTTCTCCATATGTGTGAGTGATTCTTTTACAAAGAATTACGCGCAACTCGGATGGGTTTATGTTGGCGTTAAGTATGGATTTAGTGCTGACACTTTAGTTCATTTTATCATTTCATCTGCCTAGATAAGCTAACACGTAATTAAGGATCAATAGGTTTTTAAGAATTCTCAAATGTTTATCTTATGTAGGGTTTATCGCTAGCTTCCTTAAGTGGTCAAATTATCTTTTGACGTAAAGACTGCACATTTGTTATGCGAGTCCCTGGTTACTCAATAATTTCACCAACTCAAGTTTCTTTGCATACTCAATATTTGAGTTGGCTTTTGACTCAAAAGTACTTGTGGGGTTCATGATACTCTTTGTTACTAAACAATTCAAATAGTGGAGCAGTTTTGTGGGATTCACCATTTTTCTTTTTTTCTTCTTTTTTTTTCTCTCTCTTTTTTCTTTTCTTTTTCTTTTTCCTTTTATTTTTCTCATATTTTTTTACTCTTGTTGCATCCTCTCGTTAACCTAGTGCCATCTCAATTTTTAAAAAGAGTTAGATGAATGTCAAGTGTCTTGATCGTCTCTACAAGTTGTGCTAACATAAACTCTTTCCAAGTAGGCAATGTAATTCTAAGCATCAAGTTTATTGCACAATTTTTAGGATAGTATTCTGCTAGTGATTCCAAAATTTAACATTGCTTTAAGGATTTAGACATGTTTGTTTTCAAGAGACATTATATTCTTAGGAAAGACTGAATTTTATTATCATCGAACAACATGAAAGAGCAATAATATGAAAAATGAAGAGGTAATACAACAATCGTGTTTAAGGGGTGATGGCCGTCAGAATCAGGTATCTTACCTCTGTCAATTAAGTCTTGAATCTCATGTTTGAGGTGGGTTCAACTATCTGTGTTATAGCATTTTTCTTAGGTGGAAATGGCAGTATTGGTCTAGATTGATGTAGTGAGGTATTGGATTTGGCAATGGTCTGAGTTCTAGAGGTTTCAACGGACTTTGTCTCTTTAATTTCTTGAACACCTTTGATGGAAGTCTGGCAAGGTTTAAAAATCTTATGTTTCTGATAGTAGTTATTTCAGCGTGGCTGGGCTTTATTCCAGAAGGCCTATCAGCGCTCTTCCTATTCTGGCCGTAGAACTTCCCATTTTGAGCCTATGCCTCTTCGATGTTCTTCATTGTCTCGTTCGACTATCAAAAGTTAGAGATCGTGGAGGTCATCATCCTCAGCTTGTTCTAGATAGAGGGCTTGGTCCCCTTAATAATCATTTTGATCAAGTTCTTTTCCGATGGTCTTGTTTTCATCCTCAATAGCTAGCTTATCCAGTGGTTAACATATTCGTTAAAACTTTCTTCAGGCATTTGCTTCGTATTCTCTAAGGCACGAAGTGACAGTTCAATATCTATATTGATCATATATTGATTTAGGAACGCTTCAGCCAACGCCCTCCAGTCTACTTTCACTTTCTTATCTAAATTGTGGTACCATTCCATTGGTGCTCCTTCCAGCGACATCCCAAATATTTTTTACATTTGGCATCGGGATGGTCTAATCGAACTCATCAATGATATATAATGACAGAGATGAAACTTTGGATCCTCGTTCCATTTGAACTTTACCATTTTCGGCATTTTGAACTAAGAATGCAGTTGTTCCTTGAATGCCAATGTGTTGTTATCTAACAAATCCTCATGTTCGCCCTTCATTTTCTAGGCAACTATCTCCATTTTCTCCTTCGACCTTTGGATCTCAGCTTCATTTTGTGATTTGGCCGCTCTTCCAGTGGTATAGTCAACCATATTGTCATCATCCAACACAAGAGTCTCTTCCACTATTTTAATTTCCAGGACCCCCATGCCTCTTCTCACTAGTCTCAGCCCCTTGTCATTCAAGGTGCCTTGTGGATTGATTCAATGTTAGCAATGATGTTGGCCGAGTTTTGTAGTTGTTATGCAATCTTGTTCATTGTCGTTTCCAACTGATCCATGCGGGCATTTTCACTGTGCGTGTTATTGTTGTTTTACTTGTCTAAGTCTGTTACTTGCTTCTTAATGAGTCTACCTTGTTCCCTAACCCACTATGCCACTATGATGGCTACATCATAAAGTTTTAGCATGATGTATGTATGCATGCAATACATGAGATGCATGAAATACACGATGTGCTAAAACATCAACATATACCCTTCTAACCTTATTCCCCCACACATGTGGTAAGTCTCATATATGTCCTAGGTATGGCTTAACTCATGCACCAACGAGGGTATATAAGCTCGTTCTCTCTTATGCTACAAAAGGTAAACCTTGGCTACTTCGGTTCTGTTCCATCGTAAAATGACAAAGGCCGCCCATTTATATAATGACTAAACCTATATGTGGATCGTTCCATTGTATAAGAATAATAAATTGGACCTTTAGTAATCTTGGTTATTTTCCGTTGGAGTTTAAAACGTTTAAGAATATCTAAATGGGCAAAATAAGGAGTACATTTTCTAGATGAAAGTCAGTGTGAGTATCGGACTCATGTTTTGGCACTCTTGGATCATATCTAAACATTTTTAGGCCCAACAAGGTTTTCCATACAAGGTGGCCCGTTATCATTTTAAAGAATTTGGCCCAATTATCATGAAAATGTGAACTTGTCCAAGTTGAAAAGGCCTAACAAATTTACACCTCATGGCAAAAGGTTCAAACTACTTCAAATGATTGGGGGTCCAAACAAAAGTGTAAAATGAGGCTTCTATAGGATAAAAACAATGGGCTTTTATGTGGGCTTACAAGAGTACGGCTTAGTCTCTTATTGACAAAGGTTCCCACAACTAGGTCTCCTCACTCAAAGGTTCAATCGACCAAGTGAACACACTTTTTTATTCCCAGAAACATGAAGGGTTGTCCACAAATATATCTCCCCACTCAAGGTCCCGATCGACCAAATGAACGCATCTTTATTCTCAAGGGTACATGCCAATAAGTGATGGTTATCATCACATACCAATCCACCTCCTTCAGTGAAAGTGATTTCTAGAGATGTAATGCAATCGAGGTTAAGAAGAGTATGCAAAACATAAACGCATGGTTCTTCTCAATCTCGCCATAAATACTACAAATTATTTTTTCATGGCCGTTTCTCAATCCCTTGTGGAGTCGCCATCTGTAAGAGCAAAGTGGTGTTTACCGTTATGTCTATGACATCGAAAACCACTACACAATTGGGCTCGCAGCCCGTAGAGAGTACGGATAGTCCCGCGGTTGACTAATTATAGAATAAGGGAGTCATCACTCGGTATGAGACAACAAAAATGATTTAAGGCTCTACTACACCATAAAAAACCTGTTTGGGTTCGGAATGGTCCCTTTCTATTGGCAATAAAATATTTATGCTCAAATGAGGTATACTCATTTCTTATAATGCAGTCACATGCAATACGGTTTATAAAGCACACATCTTAGCGTAAACAAGAAAAACGAAAAATAAATAAATGAAGTTATTGTGTCGAAATAAGGTATTACAAAAACAATTAAACAAGATAAAAGCAGGCTAAAGTAGGTATAAAGTGGGCATGGCCTTGAAGGGGCCTGGCCGGACATGGCCTCAGATCGACCAGATATAGCATTTGATCTTTATGTCCGGCCGGACTTACTGGAAGTTTGGCCGAATATACTACGTATTCCAGAAATGCAAAAGTATTCATACACAATAACAGTCATAGTAAACATGACGTATTCCAGAAATGTAAAAGTATTCATACACAATAACAGTCATAGTAAACATGCATTCTAAGTGTAACAATAATAAAATGGCAATCTCTCAATGGTACATGGAGTTGTATCCCAAGTGCGAACCATACTACCGTCCATTCGAAATTGGTTATGGAACTTACGTTCGGGATTTTATCCTATATACAACGGGATCATACGACTGGATATCATTCATGTTCGGCCGGACATAAGACAAGTCTGGCCCGACATCATTCCAGATCACACAACAAGCAGTATAGCAGGCAAATTAATATTAACAAGATAAATGAACTAAATCTATGTGGCATAATTATCTAAGATTAAACAAATAAACATGCATAGATTAGTGGTAACAAGCACAAGATAAATAACTAAATATACAATTAACTAGAGAAAATAGTAAAGATGGCCTGACATGCAGAAATGTGGTCGGAGGTGTGTGCATATCCAACCAGACATGATGTACGTCCAACCGAAGATACTGTGTTATAGTAGAATCTCAAATATGGAGAAATATATATACAAAAATGTGCCCTCAGGTCGTGCCTTTATGTTGTTTGGTGGCTCTAAATGATGTTTATGAATGATGAGTCATTGTTGGATTCATACCAGGAGGTTTGAAACTCCAAGGCTTTATGGCTCTCTCTCACTCTTACAGTTTTTAGAATTTTAAGGTTTTCTGAGTTTGATTCACCTACTAACCTCTCCAAAAATCTCTGAATCCCCCCAAGAATTTGGAACCTTTTTTTATATAGAAAATTAGAGGTGTAGAAAATGGAAGGAGGAGACATAATCTCGTCCTCTTCTCTACTGATTACTAATTTGCTGTGTCAGTTACAACTAGAGACATATCCAGGTGGATATATATTTTGGGATATACATCCAGTCGGACATAGTCATGCCCTTAATTCCAGTAACTGAAGATGTCCAAAATTATTGTCAACTCGATAATGTCCGGCCAGATATTATGTTTTAATTATATATCCAGACGGACGTAATTAGGTTCCTTAACTTCAGTAACTGATAATATGCTCATTCACTGACATCTGTATCATGTCCGGCCAGATGTAGGGTTTTCAAATCATGTCCGGCTAGATGTTCTAGTTTAGAGAGAAAGTAGGTCGAACATAGGTGATATCTGATTGGTTTTTTGGCTATATTCCTTGGAGTTTATTTCCTTCCTAGCATTCATCCTCGTGATTTCACCAACTTTCAAAGGGTCTCCCGTAAGAGACTCATCATCGGGCTATTCATAAAAATGCAGTGTCTACAGTCACCAAGTCTTTCATAAGATCTGACATCCCCCATCCCCACATCCCCACAGTTCTTTTATGATTGCAGGTTCAGTTCCAGCCTAGGTGCCTTGGATTCCAGATCTCAGGTAATCAAATTGGAGAATATGGAGACCAGCTGCAGTCATTAGAAGTGCACATAAGGTTCCACAATGTAAATGTCAAGTTTTAGAATATAAAGTTAAATATAGTGTCTAATACATTCAAATAGTTTCAGTAAATCTAATGAAGTAAGGCTCTATTTAAATATTGAGAGAGAGAGAGAGAGATAATGTGTGTAGTGTGTGTGTGTGTGTATAGTATATATAAAGTGAGGCATTTATGTATACATTCAAATGGTTCCAGGCTTAGGATAGGTTAGAGAATGGTATAACTACAGGATTGAGCATGTGTTTTGGTACAGGTTTAACAGGGCATTATAGGTCTTGCATGGGCATTTCAGAGGCTTATGGGATGGTCACGCTGTATCTGGCCAGTCATATCCTTGATATACTAAGATGTGACAAGCTTGATCTCCCGACCTTTTGTCCAATATTCGATCTTCTCCATCAAAAACTCCCTGAAGGTTCTTGTCTGCTGCATCTCTTTTTTAGTCTTGTCCCTCTCTAGCTGCAGACTCTCCTACATTTTATGCATCTAGTCTACTATAGATGGCTCATCACCTCTATGAATTCCATCTTTTACCATCGTCTTAGTGCATTGGTTGTTTTTCGTACTGTTCCCCACAGATGATGCCAACTGTTGATGGTTGTTTTTCGTTCTAATGGATAAAGGGGAATTTTTCCCTCGAATAAACCTCCCTCTACGGTGAATTTATTTTATTAGTGGGAACCGCACAAACTTATAATAGACTGAAAATCATAGAGATGGGATTTACATGGTTCGGTGGAGAATGACTCCAACCTACATTCATGGGAGAAAATAATTATTTTTATTATGCTCGTGGTAAATACCGACCCGAGAACGTAACAAAGGAATCATAGATTACAACAAATGGCCCATATGGTTTACCAATATGGTCGAGTCACAGTTCACTTTCTCTCTCTATCATTTGTTTTGCTTTACAGGCCTTCGCTTTTAAATTACATATATTGGAAGTTGTAAAAATTACTCACCTCTTTTAATGTAGCTTCTACCCCTTTATATAGATACTCAAACCACTATTACAACCAACCCTGACATCATCTCATGTCACAGAATCATCATTGCAAGCCTTAGTCATTACTTCCATCGCCTTCTCAACCAATCAGATTAACTTATTCTTTGTCACTACAACGACCTATGGCGACCTATGACGACTATTGTCCCCATTGCACTTACCTCTGTGGCTGGTGGGGCCAAATGTTACTATGAATATTACTTTATCCCCTTCATCATTAGCCTTCTAGAGGCATCCTTTCCAGGTATGATATACTTCATGTTGCTCACATACTGGTTGGTTGTGTTCCCATCTTCATTCCTAGGGTTGGGTCATTGAGACAAAAACTTATTCTCTCAAATTCAGTGTACAATTATAGTCGGGGCCACACATATGATACTCATCGGATCGGTCTTCAATAAACTCTCCGATCATCTCAAAAACACTCTCAATGTGATCGATCGGGTACCATCTCACTTGTACAATCAACAATCTCTCAATCTCATTAACATACCATAGTCGAGTCATGTTTCATCTTTCTTCTAACTATTGGGATATTGAGCCTTTCTATCCATTTAGATATGTTACTACAATATTCTTGACCTCTATTGAAGCAATGACTATATAAAAAAAACACACCTCAACAACTCTGCCTCAAAATTTGGAAAATAATTAAATTAAAGAATGACAAAAGGATTGAGTTACAATCACCGTTTAGTAGAGACTATTGATTGAAAGTACTGTTGGTTTCTATTATATGTCCCAAGGAAAGATTAAGCATATGAAATACAACAATGAATATATATTAAAAGATGAAGTATGGCGGAATCATACTTACAAAGCTTTTGTGATGAGAAGTGATGAAGAAAATCTTTGAATCTCCAAGCTTCAAGTTTCGGCCAAGGGAGGAAGAAGAGTTGAAGCTCCAAGCTTTGTGTATTCCAAGCTCTTTGATGGTTTCCCTATCACCTCCTTTGATCCTTCAATGTGCTAGCAAATGGAGAAAAGAAAATCAAATCTTCTTTGCCCTAATGAAGTCACGGCATTGTGAGAGAGAGAGGAGAGTTGTATTAATCTTTGTTACAAAAATCAATTTATATTTATGCCATAATATTTATTAAATTAATAATAAACTTATGACACAAATCATGCAATGGCTTAGAGTGTCAAACACTCAAACTCCATGCAAAACCATTGAGTGTATTGTACACTATCACCATGCAATGTATTAACAATTAAATAATGCATATAATGACATGTGTCATGTGGGCCCCACACGTTTCCAAATGAAAGTGGGCCCACGTGCACTCACGCGTTCGGGTTCGATATTTCCGAAATACCGAACTTACGTCGCGACGTTAATTAAATCGAATTTAAATAAATAATTGCGCCTAGCGAAATTATTATTTACGTCGCTAACGAATTAATTCTAAATTAACTCGTTTGCCCGAATTAAAATCTAATTTTAATTTCGCGTCGAAATCGAATTTCGATTATTATATCGAATATAATAATTTTATCGATTAATTCTAAATTAATCGTTCTCTCTCTAAATAAGGCACTTTATCCAAGATAAAGTTTCTCCGCAATTAATCCAAGATTAATTAAGTCCGAATCAAATATCATAGGTGAATCTTCAGGAAGCGACCCAAGAGATCTCCGGATATGTTGGCAGTAAATACGGTCGTCGGATAATCCGAACACGTACGTACCTCGTACTACGTTCTTACCGATTCACAAGACAAGGTTGGCTTCTAGCAAAGCGCCATGCCTACCCAATTCTCCAGAAATATTCTTACTGGAATATTAGATCTATATCAAGCGTAGTATACCGTAGTATTGCGTACATCGATCCAGTATCGGACGATCACATGTTAGGCCTGGGGCTGGAAATGTGTCTGCCCCGTACGAAACATATATCGGACATCAAGCAACTAGTCTCTTTAAATCGGACAATCCTGACCTGGTCATATTGTCCCGACGGTTGCAACCTTTTATAGAGTACTAGTTCTGTGTCCTGCGTGATCATCACCTCCATATGTCTGAAGTGATACTTCCATCTCGACATCACATCCAGTACACTACGATTCTCGATAAACCCAGAAGAGGTGTACACAGAACCGGTTAAGGTCCCCAACCACCAAAACCAAAGTTTACCGATTGTCGCAAGTACTAGCGATGTAAGTCTCAGGTTAAGACCATATACACCTACCCTGATGCGGCCTCCCATAGACACGCAGACATACTACCAATGGGATTCCGCGGGGTCTATCCAGAGCGAAGCTGTTTTCCGTACCATCGGTAAAAACAACCTCCTATCGCACTTGCATAAGTATCCAATACTTAAATATATGAGAACTATGCCGTTGTGCCCTCACAACGTGCACAAGCGCAATACTAGTCTATTCCGCATTATCGATGTCCGATCTCGATAATACTCCGACTAGGGATATTTAATGATTAAACCTTTATGGATTGATACTGTCTCATATCATCTCAATCCGGTATTAATCATATGGACTTTCGCCATTTATATATCAAAGTAAATAATATTACAAAACGGCAAAAGGCAATTTCATTATCACATAGTTAATTTTGTACAATAATACAATATCATTTACAAACAGTGACGCTATGGGACATAATGTCTAACAATCTCCCACTTGGCCTATAGCCAGTCACTCAAGCATCTAATACCCGAACTATGTATGTGTCGTTCAAAAACTTGCTGAAGAACAGCCTTCGTCAGCGGATCTGCAATGTTGTCATCTGATGTGACCTTCTCGACCTTTACATCGCCACGATGTATAATCTCCCGAATCAGATGGTAACGTCGAAGAACATGCTTGGACCGTTGATGAGACCTTGGTTCCTTAGCCTGTGCTATAGCCCCGTTATTGTCACAATACAATGGAACGGGCTCAGCTGCTAACGGAACTACTCCTAATCCGATTAGGAACTTTCGGATCCAAACTGCCTCCTTTGCTGCTTCAGATGCAGCGATGTACTCCGCTCTGTTGTTGAATCGGCAACAGTATCTTGCTTGGAAGATTTCCAGCTCACTGCTCCGTTATTCAAACAAAAAATGTACCCGGATTGCGACTTGTAGTCATCCTTGTCGGTTTGGAAACTTGCATCGGTATACCCAGATACCGCAAGTTCTCCACCTCCATAAATTAAGAAAGCATCCTTAGTTCGTTTAAGATACTTAAGGATATTCTTAACTGCTATCCAGTGACCTTCACCTGGATCGGCCTGATAGCGACTGCACATGCTCAAAGCATATGAGACATCAGGTCGTGTACATATCATGGCATACATGATCGATCCGACTGCCGAGGCGAACGGTATCCGACTCATGTTGTCTCTCTCTTCCTGAGTCTTAGGACACATGTCCTTAGACAGAGAGGTACCACGTACCATTGGAACCAATCCCCTCTTGGATTGTTCCATGTTGAATCGCTTCAACACTTTATCAATGTATGTACTCTGGGAGAGTCCAAGCAGCTTTCTAGATCTATCCCGGTAGATCTTTATTCCAAGAATAAAGGCTGCTTCTCCCAGATCTTTCATGGAGAATTTTAATGAAAGCCAAGCTTTCACCGACGTTAGCATGGGAATGTCATTGCCTATAAGCAATACGTCGTCGACATAAAGGACAATAAAAGTAAGTGCTCTCCCACTAACCTTCTTGTATACACAAGGGTCATCTGCGTTTTGCACGAAATCATATTCTTTTATGATCTCATCAAAACGCTGATTCCATGACCGTGATGCTTGCTTCAATCCATAAATGGATCGATTTAACTTACAAACCTTGTTTGCAAGTCTGGTACGATAAAACCGTCAGGCTGTTGCATATAAACATCCTCCAAAAGGTTTCCGTTAAGGAAAGCGGTTTTAACGTCCATCTGCCATATCTCGTAATCGAAATATGCAGCTATTGCAAGCATTATCCGAATGGATTTAATCATGGCAACGGGTGAGAGAGGTTTCGTCATAATCAATACCATATTGTTGACGATACCCCTTCGCTACAAGCCTAGCTTTGTACGTTTGTACGTTGCCATCCATGTCGGTCTTCTTCTTGAAGATCCATCTGCATCCAATAGGCTTTACGCCTTCTGGTGCATCAACCAGTGTCCAAACTTGGTTGGCGTACATGGAATCCATCTCGGACTTCATGGCTTCTTGCCATAAAGCGGAATCGATATTTTGTATCGCTTCCTCATACGTAGCCGGCTCATTATCCTCAATAAGATTAATATCTACATGAGGTGAGATCAGGAACCCATACCTCTCAGGTACTGTTCTGACTCTCTCCGACCTACGCGGTCCTTGTGTATGTGAAGTTTGTGGTACAGACTCATCCCGGACGGTCTGTTCTTGTTCCGTCGTTGATTCATTGCCAGGAACAGTATCACTACGATCTTCATCGAGTTCTACTTTCCTCCCACTTACCACTGCATTTATAAAATCCTTCTCAAGAAAAATGCTTGTAGAGCAACAAATACTTTGTTCTCTTGTGGGTGATAGAAGTAATATCCTTTGGTTTCCCTAGGATATCCTACGAAAAGGCATTTATCAGATTTGGGTTCAAGTTTGGTACCTTCCAAACGTTTAACATATGCCCAGCATCCCCAAATCTTCAGGAAAGAGAAACCTGGTTTCCTTCCTGTCCATATTCATATGGAGTCTGTTCAACAGACTTCGACGGTACCTTATTCAAAATAAGTATAGCACTGTTTAATGCGTATCCCCAGAAGGATATTGGTAGCTCAGTGCGACTCATCATTGACCTTACCATGTCTAACAAGGTGCGGTTTCTCCGTTCGGACACACCGTTTAATTGCGGTGTTCCAGGAGGAGTCCACTGTGAAAGAATACCATATTCTTTCAAGTAATCTTGAAACTCATAACTTAAGTATTCGCCACCACGGTCTGACCGTAATGTCTTAATACTCTTCCCTGTTTGTTTCTCCACTTCGTGTCGAAACTCTTTGAATTTCTCAAAAGTTTCCGACTTGTGTCTCATAAGATACACATAACCGTAACGAGATGCATCATCTGTGAAGGTTACGAAGTAGTGAAATCCACCTCTAGCCTGGCTAGACATGGGCCCGCATACGTCAGTATGAACGAGAGCCAACAGTTCTGTGGCACGTTCACCTTTACCGCTAAAAGGTGATTTAGGCATTTTGCCTAAAAGACAAGATTCGCAGACGTCATATGAATTGGGATCAAATTCGTCCAAGTACCCACTCTTCGAAAGTGTGGATATGCGAGTCTTGTTGATGTGTCCTAGACGACAATGCCACATATAAGCTTCATCTTTTAGATTACTTCTTTTGAGCCTTTTGTTTGTCATTTTAGGAGATTCATTTATATTCAAAATATAAAGACCGTTATTTGCAACAGCTGTGCAAATTTCTGCATCATTTTTATATAAATAACACCCAGTGTTTCTAAATACAAAAGTGTAACCCTGCTGGGTTAACAAGGATACAGATATAATATTCCTAGTTAAACTAGGTACAAAATAACAGTTCAAAAGTTTAAGTACATGCCCTGAGGGCAGTTCTAAAACAAAAGTCCCTACGGCCAAAACAGCAACAGGTGTTCCGTTTCCGACCCGTAGATCCATCTCCCCTGACGCCAGCACCCTGCTATCCTGCAGATCCTGCACATCAGTACAAATATGAGCACCACAACCAGAATCAAAAATCCAATTTTTAAAACTAGAAGTATTCATATTTATCTCAATAACAAACATACCAGAGGCGATAGCCTTGCCAGCCTTGATATCCTCCCTCTGCCCTTTGCCCATTCGGCAGTCACGTTTCCAGTGACCCCTCTTGCCGCAGTTGAGGCAGATGTCGCGAGATTTGTCCTTTGGCTTCCTAGAAGCCACTGTCAACTTGCCTTTGCCCTTGTTCTTGAACTTCTTCTTCCTCGCACCTCCAATTGCCTTGGGCCCAGCCCTTGGCGCATGAGAGGTCGATGCATAATGCGCCTCGCGCTTGCTCCCCTTTAGGAGTTCCTTTTCGGACTCCTTCAGCACGGACAACAACTCTCCAAGAGTGTCGTCAGTGTCCATCAACTTATAGTTGATGATGATTTGTTTCCAAGTATCGGGTAGCGATTGTAATAGCATATCAATCGTCAGCTCTGCCTCCAAGACAATGCCCATCTTGGCTAACTCATCTATGTCAGCGATCATTTGAGTCCCGTGGGCCTCAACTGATGCGCCGTCTGTCATCCGGGAGCGGAAGAGTTTCCTTACTAGCTCGTACCTCTCCATCCGCTTGTTGGTGCGGTGGAGATCACGCAATCTTGCCATCATGTTATAGGGATCCAAGTCCCTGTTCTGGCGTCTGAAATGCTGGGTCATTGCAGCTAGCATAACTGACTGAGCTTGGTCACAATCGTCACTATGAGTCTTCCATAACTCTAGCTCCAGTGGCTCAGTGGGTTTAGGCGGGAGAGGTCTCTGAATAGTATACAGTACCCTCTCAGCCCCAAGCACTATCTTGAGGTTCATTTCCCAGTCGGCAAAGTTTGTCCCTTTGAAGACATTATCGCCCATGATTATGTCGCGGACATTACCCTTGCCAGTCATCTTGACAACTATAGTCCAACTATAAAGTCAACGATGTTATGGGTACAGTCAAACTGTTACAAGCAAAATAACAATATATTAGTCCAACTAATTATTAAAATATTGACGAAATAATTTTGAAAGACGCGTAAGGCTAAGTATCTGAACGAAATTGCAAATTCAATAATAGCCTCCCACTATTTTCTTCAAGTCTCTAACCCTCTGTAGAGAACTCGGGAAATCGAATTTCCTAGTGGGCTAGGATCCCGTTAAATAACACACAACCTTGACTTTGGCCAATAAAAGCTGTATGCTATTTAACTTAGGTAGATCTCTATGATCAATTGGATCTCATCCAATTCCTAGATCCGGTTAGGTGGACATCCAAGTCCGAAACATATGTATAATGTCAATGTATCCATTACATTTTCCTAACCCTATCCTCCGAATCATCTAGGCCTTGGCTTTGGCCAAAAACAAACCTAATGATTCCAGTTAAGCGGGACCCATTGACGAGGAAAGTTTCGTAATCAATGTCATTGGACAAAAAGTGATCTTGACTTTGGCCAATAAAAATCACGATTTGGACAAGACACCGATATGCAACAAAACTCTCATGATTCAAGTACATCCTTGATTGACAAAGGTCTTGACTTTGGTCAAAAACAAACCAATGCCAACTTCGGATCTTGAACAAGAATCATTCAATGGAAGGATATTTGCTTAATATAAATTGAGGGATTTTTCGCGTAATTGGCAACCAATTTATTTATCTTTGTTAGGTCTCATCATCATACACCCTTAAGCATGCTTCTAAAACATCATAAAGCGCGTAAAGTAAATTAATAGTGATATGCGGATGGATATATAAACAACTTGTTCCTAGAACAAATCACTCCCTTTCCTCTCCCCGCTAGCACTATTCTACTCTACCCAATTACATAATACAATAAGAGAAACCTCATTTACATTGAGGGGAATTAGGTGAGGAGAAGAGAATACAAAGAGATAAAGAGATAAGGCTGGACACGCAGGTCCAATTTATTAATTCCAATTTACAATAATTTCTAAAATTACCCATTTCCCTTCTAATATCCATCCGATATACACTATTCATTCATCACATACATATATTTTCAAACAAGACATGCTTTTACAACCAATCTAATCCAATTAATTAGTCTTGTTTAAGTGATCATCCAATGTTCAAACAACGGTTTGATTTTGCGCGAGTCCAACTCGATTGAGAATAAGTACATAAGGTACGAATTCGCGAATTATATCGAACTACTTATTAAATCTAATTTAATTCGTATTCAATACTAATTCAATTATTTAATTCCAAATTAAATGTTTACACTTTTAATGTGCTTTAAAGACTTAGATTCTAAATCTAATCCTATTGGGTCTCAAAGCCCAACTAACATCCAATGTTTAATTTAATTCAAGTCAAATGGGCTTTCAATTGATTTATTAAGGCTTGGGCTTTGGTCAATGTGGGTCAAACCCAATTACCAAGCCCAAATAAGGAATCACCCTTAAATGCCATAAAACCAATTTTAAGCCCATAAGGCCCAATTAAATTTTTAAAGCCCATTATATTATATTTGGACTTAATGGAGTGATTTAGGCCCAAATTGGATCCAATCCTTTTGGCCCAAATCTACTTGGTCCACCCAAGCCCATTATGCCCAAATACAATATTAAAAGCCCAATTCACCAATTAAGCCCATTAATTAAATTTTAATATTCCAAACATTAAAGTCCAATTAATTAAAGTGTAAAACCAAGATTAATATATTAAACCAAATATTTCAAAAATACCCATTTAATTTATTAATCATCTATTGTTCAAAACATATGTCCAACATTAATTTGAACAAAAATCAAGTCCCTTTTCATGTCCATTATCATTCGGCCAAGTGAGAATTTTTGTGTCGATTTGTTTTTCAATCCGATTGAATTACTAATCTACGTCCCGTATACGTTTTAAGTCATCCAATGATCTTGTAAACAAAAATTCCAATACATCCAATGTTCATACCCATTCGGCCAAGGTTACATTTTTGGGGAAAAATCATCCAATGCATTTTTCTCAAAATTGATTCCATATAAATCATTCTATATACATGTAAGCATACTCATTCATCAAATTTCACAAGAACATGCTTCAATCAATTTTACCCAAATTTTAACCTAAAGTATTTCATGCTTAACCATGGCTCCATGATACCATTGTTGGTTTCTATTATATGTCCCAAGGAAAGATTAAGCATATGAAATACAACAATGAATATATATTAAAAGATGAAGTATGGCGGAATCATACTTACAAAGCTTTTGTGATGAGAAGTGATGAAGAAAATCTTTGAATCTCCAAGCTTCAAGTTTCGGCCAAGGGAGGAAGAAGAGTTGAAGCTCCAAGCTTTGTGTATTCCAAGCTCTTTGATGGTTTCCCTATCACCTCCTTTGATCCTTCAATGTGCTAGCAAATGGAGAAAAGAAAATCAAATCTTCTTTGCCCTAATGGAAGTCACGGCATGGCATTGTGAGAGAGAGAGGAGAGTTGTATTGATCTTTGTTACAAAAATCAATTTATATTTATGCCATAATATTTATTAAATTAATAATAAACTTATGACACAAATCATGCAATGGCTTAGAGTGTCAAACACTCAAACTCCATGCAAAACCATTGAGTGTATTGTACACTATCACCATGCAATGTATTAACAATTAAATAATGCATATAATGACATGTGTCATGTGGGCCCCACACGTTTCCAAATGAAAGTGGGCCCACGTGCACTCACGCGTTCGGGTTCGATATTTCCGAAATACCGAACTTACGTCGCGACGTTAATTAAATCGAATTTAAATAAATAATTGCGCCTAGCGAAATTATTATTTACGTCGCTAACGAATTAATTCTAAATTAACTCGTTTGCCCGAATTAAAATCTAATTTTAATTTCGCGTCGAAATCGAATTTCGATTATTATATCGAATATAATAATTTTATCGATTAATTCTAAATTAATCGTTCTCTCTCTAAATAAGGCACTTTATCCAAGATAAAGTTTCTCCGCAATTAATCCAAGATTAATTAAGTCCGAATCAAATATCATAGGTGAATCTTCAGGAAGCGACCCAAGAGATCTCCGGATATGTTGGCAGTAAATACGGTCGTCGGATAATCCGAACATACGTACCTCGTACTACGTTCTTACCGATTCACAAGACAAGGTTGGCTTCTAGCAAAGCGCCATGCCTACCCAATTCTCCAGAAATATTCTTACTGGAATATTAGATCTATATCAAGCGTAGTATACCGTAGTATTGCGTACATCGATCCAGTATCGGACGATCACATGTTAGGCCTGGGGCTGGAAATGTGTCTGCCCCGTACGAAACATATATCGGACATCAAGCAACTAGTCTCTTTAAATCGGACAATCCTGACCTGGTCATATTGTCCCGACGGTTGCAACCTTTTATAGAGTACTAGTTCTGTGTCCTGCGTGATCATCACCTCCATATGTCTGAAGTGATACTTCCATCTCGACATCACATCCAGTACACTACGATTCTCGATAAACCCAGAAGAGGTGTACACAGAACCGGTTAAGGTCCCCAACCACCAAAACCAAAGTTTACCGATTGTCGCAAGTACTAGCGATGTAAGTCTCAGGTTAAGACCATATACACCTACCCTGATGCGGCCTCCCATAGACACGCAGACATACTACCAATGGGATTCCGCGGGGTCTATCCAGAGCGAAGCTGTTTTCCGTACCATCGGTAAAACACAACCTCCTATCGCACTTGCATAAGTATCCAATACTTAAATATATGAGAACTATGCCGTTGTGCCCTCACAACGTGCACAAGCGCAATACTAGTCTATTCCGCATTATCGATGTCCGATCTCGATAATACTCCGACTAGGGATATTTAATGATTAAACCTTTATGGATTGATACTGTCTCATATCATCTCAATCCGGTATTAATCATATGGACTTTCGCCATTTATATATCAAAGTAAATAATATTACAAAACGGCAAAAGGCAATTTCATTATCACATAGTTAATTTTGTACAATAATACAATATCATTTACAAACAGTGTGACGCTATGGGACATAATGTCTAACAAGTACTCGTAGGGTCATGATTCCTCCTTGTTTACTAAAAACAATTCAAACAAAGTGGAGAATTGTGGGATTCGCCTTTTCTCTTTTTCTTCTTTTTCATTTTCTTTTTTTCTCTCTCTTTTTCTTTTCTTTTTCCTTTTCTTTTTCTCATATTTTTTGCTCTTCTTGGGGTCATCTCTTAACCTAGTGTCATCTCATCTTAATTTTTGAAAAAGAGTTAGATGTTATCAGTGTCTTGATCTGTCTCTACAAGTTGTGCCAACATAAATTCTTTCTAAGTAGGCATGCAGTTCTAAGCTTCAAGTTAATGCACAATTTTTAAGATAGCATTTTGCTAGTGATTCAAAAATTTAACATTGCTTTAAGGATTTAGGCATGCTTGTTTTCAAAGAGACAGAATATTCTTATGAAAGACCGAATTTGAGGTAATATGACAATCATGTTTTAGGGTGGTTCCATTCAGGATCAAATATCTTGCCACTGTGATTAATTCTAAATCTCATGTTTGAGGTGGGTGCATTGTCTGTGTTATAGCCTTTTTCTTGGTGGAAATGGCAGTATTGTCTAGATTGATGTAGTGAGGTATTTGATATGGATTGCCAATGGTCTGAGTTCTAGGGGTTTCAACAGACCTTGTCTCTTTAATTTCTCGAACACCTTTGATGGAAGTCTGCCAAGGTTTGAAAATATTATGTTTCTGATAGTAGTTATTTCAGCGTGGCTGGGCTTTATTCTAGAAGGCCCATCAGCGGTTTTTTATTCTGGCCGTAAAACTTCCCATTTTGAGCCTATGCCTCTTAGATGTATGTCACCGTCTCTTTCAGCCGTCGGAAGTTAGAGATCGTGGAGGTCATCATTCTCAGCTTGTTATAGAAAGAGGGCTTGGTCCCTTTAATAATCATTTTGATCAAGTAATTTTTCTGATGGTCTTGTTTGCATCCTCAATAGCTAGCTTATCCAGTGATTAACATATTCGTTAAAACTTTCTTCAGGCATTTGCTTCGCATTCTCCAAGTCACGAAGCGACAGGTCAATATCCATATTGATCATATATTGATTTAGGAATGCTTCAGCCAGCGCCCTCCAGTCTACTTTCACTTTCTTATCTAAATTGTGGTACCATTCCACTGGTGCACCATCCAGTGACATCCCAAATATTTTTTACACTTGGCATTGGGATAGTCTAATCAAACTCATCAATGATACATACTGACAGAGATGAAACTTTGGATCCTTGTTCCAGTTGAACTTTACCATTTTCTGAATTTTGAACTAAGAGTGCATTTGTTCCTTGAATTCCAATGTGTTGTTATCTAATAAATCCTCATGTTTTCCCTTCATTTTCTACGCAACTATCACCATTTTCTCCTTCAACCTTTGGACCTCAGCTTCATTTTGTGATTTGGCCGCTCTTCCAGCGGCATAGTCAGCCATATCGTCATCATCCAACACAAGAGTCTCTTCCACTATTTTATTTCAAGCCCCTCATGCCTCCTCTCACTAGTCTTAGCCCATGTCATTCAAGACGCCGTGTTGATTGCTTCCATGTTAGCAACGATCTTGGCCAAGTTTTGTAGTTGTTATGCAATTTTGTTAATTGTCGTCTCTAACTGATCCATGCGGACATTTTCACTATGCGTGTTATTGCTATTTTCCATGTCTAAGTCTGTTACTTGCTTCTTAATGAGTCTATCTTATTCAACCCACTATGCCACTATGATGGCTGCATCACAAACTGTTAGCATGATGCATATGTGCGTACAATACATGAGATGCATGAAATACACGATGTGCTAAAACATCAACATATACCTTTCCAGTCTTATTCTCCCACACATTTGGTAAGTCTCATATATGTCTAGGTATGGCTTAACTGATGCACCAATAAGGGTATATAAGCTCGTTCTCTCTTATGCTATAAAGGGTAAAACCTTGATACTTCGGTTTTGTTCCATCGTAAGAAGACAAAGGCCGCCCATTTATATAATGACTAACCTAATATGGGGATCGTGCCATAGTATAAGAATGAAACAATGGACCCTTAGTAATCTTGTTTATTTTGGATTGGACTTAGAAATGTTTAAAAATATCTAAATGGGATAAATAAGGCGTACCCTTTTCTAGATGGAAGGCAGTGTGAGTATCAAACTCATATTTTGGCACTTTAGGATCCTATATAAATATTTTTAGGCCCAACAAGGTTTGCATACAAGGTAGCCCGTTATCATTTTAAAGAATTTGGCCCAGTTATCATGAAAATACAAACTTGTCCCAGTTGAAAAGGCCCAACAATTTTACACCTCATGGCAAAAAATTCAAACTACTTCAAATGATTGGGGGTCCAAACAAAAACATAAAATTAGGCTCATGTAGGATAACAACTATGGACTTTTTATGTGGGCTTACAAGAGTACGGCTTAGGCTCTTATTGGCAAAGGGTTTCCTACAACTAGATCTCCCCACTCAAAGGTTCAATCGACTAAGTGAAGACACATTTTTTATTCCAAAAAATATCAAGGGTTGTCCACAAATAGATCTCCTACTCAAGGGTTCGATCGACCAAGTGAACGTACCATTATTCTCAATGGTATATACCAATAAGTGATAGTTATCATCACATACCAATCCACCACCTTGAGTGAAAGCGATCTCTAAATATGTAACGCCATCGGGGTTAAGAAGAGTATGCAAAAGATGAACACATGGTTCCCCTCAATCTAGACATAAATACTACAAGGCATTTTTTAGGGCTGATTCTCTTTCCCTAATGGAGTCGCCATCTGTAGGAGCAAAGTGGGGTTTACCGTTATGCCTATGACATTGAAGACCACTATCTTATTTGGCTCGCAGCCCGTAAAGAGTACAGATAGTCCCGCGGGGGACTAACCAGAGAATAAGGGAGTCGTCACTCGGAATGAGATACCACAAATGATTTAAGGCCTCACTATACCATTCGCAAGGTCAGACATTAAACTTGTTTGGGTTCGAAATGGTCTTATACTAGTCCCTTATAATACAGTCACATGTAAAACAGTTTATAAAGCACACATCATAGCGCAAACACGAAAAACAGTAAATAAATAAATGACGTTAATGTGCCGAAATAAGGTATTACAACAATAAGTAAACAAGATAAATATAAGCTAAAGCAGGTATAAAGTGGTCCTAACCTTGAAGAGGCCTGGACGAACATGGCCTAAGATCGACCGGATATAGCATTTAATCTTTATGTCTGGCCGGACTTACTGGAAGTATGGCCGGATATACTGTGTATTCCAGAAATACAAAAGCATTCATACACAATAATAGTCATAATGAAAATGCATTCTAAGTGTAACAATAATGAAATGGCCATCTCCCAATAGTACGTGGAGTTGTATCCTGAGTGTGAACTATATTACCGTCCATTCAGAATCAGATATGGAACTTATATTTGTGTTTCTATCCTATATACCACGGGATCATACGATCAGATATCATTCATGTCCGGCCGGACATAAGACAAGTCTGGCCGGACATCATTCCCAGATCACACAATAAGCAGTATAGCATGCAAATTAATATTAACCAGATAAATTAACTAAATCCATGTGGAATAATTATCTAAGATGAAATAAATAAACATGCATAGATTAATGGTAACAAGCACAACATAAAAAATAACTAAATATGAAATTAACTAGAGAAAACAGTAAAGATGGCTTGACATGTAAAAAGGTGGTCGAAGGTGTGTGCATATCCGGCCGAACATGATGTGCGTCCGACCAGAGATACCGTGTTATTTTAGAATCTCAAATATGCATAAATATAAAAAAAAGGTGTCCTCAGGTCGTACCTTTATGTTGTTTGGTGGCTCTAAATGATGTTTCTGAATGTTAAGTTATTTTTGGATTCGTACCGGGGGGTTTGAAACTCCAAGGCCTTGTGGCACTCTCTAACTCTTACTGTTTTTAGAATTTTTAAGGTTTTCTGAGTCTGATTCACCAACTAATCTCTCCAAAAATCTATGAATCCCCCCTAAGAATGTGGAACCCTTTTTTTTTTTTATAGAAAATGGGAGGATCTGAGAATAGAATGTGGAGACAGAATCATGTCTCCTTCTCTACTAAATTCCAATTTTCTGTGTCAGTTACAGCTAGAGACATATCCGGACGGATATACATTTTGAGATATACATCCAGCTGGACATAGTCATGCCCTTGATCCAATAACTGAAGATGTGGAAAACTCGATACATGTCCGATCAGATATTATATTTGAATTATATATACGGTCAGACGTAATTAGGTTCTTTAAATTCAGTAACTGATAATCTGCTCGTTCAATGACATATGTATCATGTTCGGTCAGATGTAGGGTTTTCAAATCATGTCCGGCTGGATGTTCTAGTTTAGAGAGAACGTAGGCAGGACATAGGTGATATCTGGTTAGCTTTTTGGCTATATTCCTTGGGTTTTCTTTCCTTCATAGCATTCATCCTTGTGATTTCACCACCTTTCAAAGGGTGTCCCCGTACGAGACTCATCAACGGGCTATACATAAAAATACAGTGTCTATAGTCACCAAGTCTTTCATAAGATCTTACCTCCCCCACCCCACACCCCCACAGTTCTTTTGTGATTGCAGGTTCAGTTCCCGTCTAGGTGCCTTGGATTCCAGATCTCAGGTACTCAGATTGGAGAATATGAAGACCAGCTGCAGTCATTAGTAGTCCACAGGATGGTTCAACAATGTAAATGTCATGTATTAGAATATACATTTAAAGATGGTGTTTAATACATTCATATAGTTTCAGTAAATGTAATAAAGTAAGGGTATATTTAAATATTTACCGTGTGAATAAATATATATATATAAAGTGTGGCATTTACGCATACATTCACATGGTTCCAGGCTTATGATAGGATAGAGATGGGTATAACTACAGGATTAAGCATGAGTTTTGGTACATGTTGAACATGGCTTTATAGGTTTTGCATGGGCATGTCAGAGGCTTAGGGGATGGTCACACCATCTCCAGCCAGTCACATCCCGGATATACTGAGATGTGACAAGATTTCTCTCCCGACCTTTTCTCCAATCTTTCAATCTTCTCCATCAAAAACTTCATGAAGGTTCTTGTCTGCTACATCTCTTTTTTGGCCTTGTCTCTCTCTAGCCGCGGACTCTCCTCCATTTTATGCATCTAGTCTACCATAGATGGCTCATCACCTCTATGATTTCCATCTTTTTCCATCGTCTTAGTGCATTGGTTGCTTTTCGTACTGATCCCAACAGACGGCGCCAACTGTTGATGGCTATTTTTTGTTCCTATGGATAAAAAGAAATTTTCCCCTCGATTAAACCTCCCTCAACTATGAAATTATTTATTTATTAGGAATCGCACAAACTTGGAAAAAAACTAAAAATTATAGAGACGAGATTTACATGGTTCGTTGGAGAGTGGCTCCAACTTACATTCGTGGGAGAAAACGATTATTTTTATTGTGCTTATGGTAAATACTGAACCGGGAATGTAACAAAGGAATCACAGATTACAAAAAATGGTCTATCGGTTTTACAATGTGGTTGAGTCACGGTTCACTTTCTATTTCTATCATTTATTTTTCTTTACAAGCCTAGGCTCATAAATTACATGTATTGAAAGATGTAAAATTTGTTCACTGTTGGACAGTTATGACCAATAGCGTCACTATTTGTACAGATCATGGTGTTGTTGTACAAATTAACTATGTGACAAAGGAAATTGGACTCTTATCATTTGTGATTAGATCACCAAGATGTATAAATGATAGGAGGTCCTTATGATTAGTTCCTGGATTGAGATGATATGAGACAGTAACAATCCACGAAGGTTTAATCATTAAATATCCCTAGTCAGAATATTATCGAGATCGGACATCGATAATGCGTAAAAGACTAGTATTACACTTGTGCACGTTGTGAGGGTATAACGGCATAGTTCTCATATATTTGGGTATAGGATACTCATGCAAGTGTAGTAGGAGGTTGTGTTTTACCGATGGTATGGAAAACAGCTTCGCTCTGGATAGACCCCTCGGAATTCCATTGGTAGTATGACTATGTTTCTATGGAAGTCCGAAATCAGGGTAGGTGTATTTGGTCTTAACCTGATACTTGCACCGCTAATACTTGCGACAATCAATATGCTTTGGTTTTAGGTCATCCAGGGCTTTAACAGGTTCTGTGTACGCCTCTGCTGGGTATATTGAGAATCGTAGTGTGTTGGGTATGATGTCAAGACGGAAGTATCACTCCAGTCATAGTGGAGATGATGGTCACGTAGGATACGGAACTCGTTCTCTTATATACTTCAACTATCGGGATATTATGACTAGGTCATGTATATCCGATTATAGAGACTAGTTACCAGAGATCCGATATGTGCTTCGTACGGGGCAGACACAATTCTAGCCTCAGGCCTAGCACGTGACATCCGATACTAGATCGATGTACACGATACTATGTATACTACGCCTGATATAGATCACTATATTCCTGTAAGGATGTTTCTGGAGAATTGGGTAGGCATGGCGCTTTACTAGAAGCCAACCTTGTCTTGTAAATCGGTAAAAACGTAGTACTAGGTACTTACGTGTTCGGATAGTCCGACGACCGAATTTACTGCCAACATAGCCGGGGATCTCATGGGTCGCTTCCCGAAGATTCACTGAAGTCGTATGACTCGCACTTTAATTAATCTGGGATTAATTAGATGAAAGAGAAAATTAATCTGGGATTAATTGCGGAGATATTTTATCTGGGATAAAATATCAATTAAAAGAGAGAGAACGATTAATTTGGAATTAATCAATAAAATAATATATTCTATATATTATAAGAAATTGGATTTCGACGCGGAATTAAAATTAGATTTTAATTCGGGCGAACGAGTTAATTTAGAATTAATTCGTTAGCAATGTGAATAGTGATTTTGCTAGGCATAATCATTTAATTACGTCGCAACGGAAAATTCGTTAATTTGGAATTAGCGAACCCGAGCCCGAGAGTGTTTGCGAGCGCATTCACATTTCGAATTCGAGTGCGGCACGCAAGTCACATCAAACGTCAAATCGCTAGTCGCATCTAGCGTCACATCATTCGTCAATCAAGTGATGGATGTCTTTCACTTTGAGTGATTGACACCAGTCACTATTCATTGATTGATGGGAGTTGATGTTGGTAGTTGGCAAGCCTTTAATGGCTTGACTTTTTGAAAATCAAAAATTTGGTATATGTTAATTGATTTTAGAAATCAATTATCTAACACACAACTAACTCTCTCTCTTTCATTCTTCTCTCCCACACGCCCACAAGGGCTGTTTTTCTTCTTGTTTCTGCCCAAAATGCCGAGAGCCATGGAGAAGAAATAGAGTGATGATTTTATGGCAAAATCATCAAGTGTTAGCACACAATCGGGGTCTTACGAAGGTGATAGGGAAACCGCACATGTGAGCATGGAATCAACACAAAGCTTGGAGCTCAAAAGTTGATGATGGCCGAATTTTTTGGAGACAAAATCTGCAGTTTGCCGAGAACCACAAGGACTCAAAGCTTGAAGATTTTGTTCGTCGCATCGCAAACCGATCATTGTGAGTATTCTGCAACTCCTTGATGTATTCACATGTTTGTTTTATGCTTATTATTCGATCCTTGGGACCGTAGAACTCCAACAATGGTATCAGAGCGTTGTTAAAAGCATGAAACCGATTTAGGGCTTAAAATTTGGGTAAATTAATTTTGAGCATGATTTAGTTAAATTGTTTGATTGAATATGTTTAAATGATGTTTAATTGAAGATTGATTGGATCAATTTCATGAAATTGTGATTGATCATTTTTTTTCCCAAAATACATGGCTTGGCCGAATGTGCTTGATGCCCAAATGTCTTGGATTTTTGATTTTTTTGATTCATTGGATGAGTTGGAATCAATTGGGAATGTGGATTTAATATTGAATTGGATTTAATTGGATTGAATTTGAATTGTACATAAAAATCCCCTCCATTGCCGAGACTTGTAGCATGTAATTGGGTTTGATTTTTTGATAAATTGTGTTGGACATGATTTAAAGTTAAAGAGCATGATTAGTTGTGTAAATTGATGATTTGGAAATGTTGATTTATGTAATTAATTATGCTATGCACTTTGTTTAATTAAATTATGAAATTGGATTTTTTTGTGATTTAATTAAATGGGCTTAAATTGGATTTGGGCTTTTAATGTTGTAATTGGGCTAGTTGGGCTTGGTTGTACCAAGTTAGGTTTAGGCTAAATTGGTTGGATCCAATTGGGCCCAAAACCGATTCCATAAAGTCCAAATGTGACTAATGGACCTTAATTATTTTAATTGGGCCTAAATTAATTTCTAGACTTATGGGGTTACTCATTGATTGGGCTTTGGTTATTGGGTTTGACCCAAGTTGACCAAAAGTCAATGCCTTATGAAATTAATTAAAAGCCCATTGGACTTTAATTAAATTAACATTGGATGTTAATCGGGCTATGAGACCCGTAACGATTAAATTTGGAATTTAAGTCGTAAAGGTTTATAAATAAAGTGTAATATTTAATTTGGAATTAAATAGCGAATTAGTATTAAATACAAATTGAATTGGATTTAATTTTGTAGTTTAATTTAATTCAAGAATTTGTACTTTGAGTACTTATTCGCAAAACGAGTTGGACTCGAGCAAAATCAAATCGTTGTTTGAACATTGGATGGTCATTAATTATCAGATTAATTGGATTATATTGATTGATAACATGCTTGTGTGAATACATGGTTGCGATGCATGAATAATGTATATCAGATGGATATTAGATGGGTGGGGCAATTTTAGAAATTGTTGTAATAAATTTAGAATTTATTAATTGGACCTGCGTGTCCAGCCTATTACCTCATACTCTTTGTATTTCTCTTCTCACCTATTCCCCTCAATGTAAATGAGGTTTCTTTAGAAGTGTAGTGTAACGGGTAGAAGTAAATACTTGTGCTAGCGGGAGAGAGGAAAGAGAGAGATTTGTTCTAGGAACAATGTGTTAAGTATCCATCCGCATATCATTATTATTTTATTTACGCGCCTTAGTATGTGTTTAGAATGCATGTTTAAGGGTGTATGATGATGAGACCTTAACAAAGATAATAAATTGGTTGCCAATTTGCACACGAAAAACCCTCACAAAATATTAAGCGTTTTTCCTTCCATTGAGTGATTCTTACTCAAGATCTAAGACTAGCATTGGCTTGTTGGCCAAAGTCAAGGCCTTTGTCCGTCGAGGATGTGTTTGAATCACGAAGGCTTTGTTCCATATTGGTGTCTTGTCCAAGTTGTGGTTTGTTGGCCAAAGTCAAGACCACTTCTTGTCCATCGACATTGATTACGAAGCTTTCCATGGTCAATGGGTCACGCTTAACTGGGATCACTAAGTTTGTTGTGCCAAAGCCAAGGGTTAGTTGATTCAGAGGAAAAAGGTTAGGCAATATATTGGATATATTGGCATATATAAGATATATGTTTCAGACTTGGATGTCCCCCTACTGGATCTAGGAATTAGATGGGATCCAATTGATCTTAGAGATCTACCTAGTTAATTATCATACAATTTGTTGGCCAAAGTCAAGATTGTGTGACATTTAACGAGATCCTAGCCCACTAGGAAACACGGTTTCCCGAGTACTCGACGGAGGGTTAGAGGCTCGCCGAAAAATAGTGGGAGGCAAGTATTAAATTTGCAATATTCGTTTAGTAACTTGCCATACGCGCTCATTTCAAATCATTCGTCAAATAAATTAAATGTTAGTTTGACTAATATTTAGATTGTTGTTTTAATTAACAGTTGGACTGTATTCAAACTATTCATTTATGGTTGATTATATAATTAGATTATAGTAATCAATATACTCGAATTTATTTGATTAATTATAGTTGATTTTATAATTGGATTATAGTAATCAATATAATTGATTTTAACCTATTAAATTATAGTTGATTAAATAGTTGGACTATAATAATCATTATAATAAATAGTACCTAAATCGTTGATTAAATAGTTGGACTATTGGAATCAAGACAAATTGAAAGATTGATATTTAAAACATAATCATAGGGAAAATGTATTAAAATGGTTTAATTTTCAAATTGGGAATAAAATTTCAGGATGGTCCTGGAAACCAATAAGTTACTTTATTTGATAAAATAACATATTAGGCCTAAGCCCGGAGTTAAGCAAATAGTAGAGCATGATATTTGGAATATTCATGTGATGATAACTTTAGTGCTTAATCCATTAAGCTTGCCGAATAGATTCCTTAATTTCTTAATCAGAACTAAGGATTAGATCCTTAAAGTATGACATTGAAATTGAAGGATCTTCATAAATGTATCTTTAGAATTTAGAAGTAAAAATTGCAATAGAAAACTCTTGGAGAGTTAATGGCTATTCTCAATGAGACAAATTCAAAGTTTGCAATAAGGCAAGAAGCGCAAGGCGCGCATCTTATTTCAACATTCCAGAAAGCCGAGGCTAGGCCGAACGCTTCTGAGATGTAGAAAAAATGGCAAAGGCAAAATCATTATAATCTTCTGGGAAGATAAAGGACATATCCCAAGATGTCTGCCTAATATGGCAAATAGGATTGTGGAAGCGTGATTGCCGTTTGGACAAAGCAGACATGAAGGAATTGAAGACGAGCAAGGCTCTAACTTCAAATATGTTTGTCATAAAATATGTTCACTACTAGTATTAGAATTGGATTTTAGATACTTAGTGTGATACATAAATATGTGCTGATGTGCAGAATCTGCTATGAGCAGGATACTGACTCCAGTTGAGATTAATCTACGAATTGAAAACGGGACGAAAGTCGCTGTCTTAACCGTAGATACCTAAGTTTAGGAACTACCTTCGGGTGTGTACTTAAATTAGGAAACTGTTAAAATGTAACTAGTTTGACTAGATACATTATCTCTATATCTGGGTTTAACCCGTTGCGGGTATACCTTTATATTCTAGAACACTAAAGTGTTTCATTATATAAAGATGGTATTGAGATAAACACATTAGATGTGAATAATAGTATTTATATTTTGAATATAAATCAATCTCAAACGTAAAACATGACAAACAAATAGCTCAAACTGATTTCATCAGAAGAAACTTCAATGTGGCATTGTTGTCTGGGACACAATTAAACAAGACTCGTATATCCACACTTTCGAAGATTGGGTACTAGGACTGATTTGATACCATTCAAATAATGTCTACGAATCTAGTTTATTAAGCAAAGTGCTTAAAACACCTTTACTTGGTAAAAGTGTAAATGTCACCGATCTGTTAGCCCTTTATTCATAGTGAAGCAAGTGGGCCCATGTCTAGCTAGGCTAGAGGTGGATATGAATATTTCGTGACCTTTACGGATGTGGAATCGTGTTATGGTTATGTGTTTCTTTTGAAATACAAATCAGAAACTTTTAAAGTTTCGACACGAAATAGGCAAACAGATCGGCTAAAGTATTAAACACCACGGTAAGACCATGATGAAAATACTTAAGCAATAAGTTTCTCACAATACTTGAAAGAGTATAGTATTCTTTCAATAAGGACTCCTCCCGGAACATGTCATTTGACGGTGTGTCCGAACAGAGTAACCAAATTTTGTTGGACATGATAAGGCTAATCATGAGTCGTTTTGAGCTACCATTTCCTTCAATGGATAAGTGCCAATTGTTGGTTATCCTAGGGATACCAAAGTATAGTACTTATACAACTCACAAGAGAACAATGTAATTGTTGTTCGCCATGCGGTTTTCTTAAGAGGAATACCGATATGCAGTGGTAAGTGGGAGGAAAGTAAAACTCGATGAAAATCAGAGTAATACTGTTCCGGGCACCTATTCCTTAATGGAACACAAATAGTTCATCAAGGATGAAACTATACCAATAATATTCGATTACACAAGAACCACGTAAGTCGGAGAGAGTCAGAAAACAACCTCGGGTATGGGTTTCTGATCTCACCTCGTAAAGATGTCAATCTTATTGAGGAACACCAACTGACTACGTATGAGGAAGTGATATAAGGTATCGACTCCCTAATATGGCAAAGTGCCATGATGTCCGAAATGGATTCCATGTATACCAACTAAGTTTGGATACTAGTTGTTGTACTACAAAGCATTGTGCATATTGGTACTATATAAGTCTTCAAAGAAGACATACATGGAAGGCAACATACCAACGTGCTAAGCTAGGCTTGTAGCGAAAAGGTATCGTTATTGACATTGTGTCGATTACGACGAAACCTTTTACATGTTGCCATGGTAAATCCATTTGGATAATGCTTGCTGATGCTGCATGTTTCGTTTATGAAATATGACAGCTGAATGCCAAAACCGCTTTCCTTAACGGAAACCTAATGGTATATGATTTAATTCAAAACGAAAATGATTCTTGTGTATATAAGAGGGTTAGTGGGAGCGCACTGACAGTGGCTGTCCCATAAATAATGACATATCATTTCTTGGAAATGATATTCCTAAAATACAATCGGTGAAAGCTTGGCTTTCGTGAAAATTCTCCGTAGAATTCTTGGGAGAAAACAACCTTTATTCTAGGAATAAAGATCTACTGGGATAGATTTAAAGTTGTTGATACTCTCCGAGAACTCGTACATTGAAATAAATGTATGTGACCTGGTGACTCATAGGCTTTGAGCATATGGATTCACAATCGGGCCAATCCAAGTGATAGTCATTCGATTGAATTTAAGAACATCCTTTAGTATCTTAGAGAACTAAGGATGCCTTCTTATACTATGGAGAAAGAGAACTTGAAGTGACTAGGATCACTGCTGCAAGTTTCCAAACCGATAATAACGACTGTAAGTCGTAACAATGGTACTATACAAAGTTTGAATAACGGAACAGTGAGCTAGAAATCTTCCAAGCAAGATACTGTTACCAAATAAACAACAAATGCGGGTTATTACTGCAGCTGATGCAGCAATAGAAGCCATTTGGGTCAATAATAAATATAATTAGATTAGATATAGTTCTGTTAGCAGCTGAGCTAGGCTACAACACAGGTTAAAGAATTAATGGTCTCTTCAACGATCCAGATATATACTTCGATATTCATCTGATTCGTTCGGATCATACATCGTGGCGATGTGATGATCGTATAAATCGCATCAGATGATAATCATGCAAATCCGCTGACGAAAGTCTTTACTCAGTAATTTGAGCGAACCGTACATAGTTCGAGTGTAGGACACTTGAGTGACTGGCTATAGGCCAAGTGGGAGATTGTTGGACAGTTATGACCCATAGCGTCACTATTGTACAGATCATGGTGTTGTTGTACAAATTAACTATGTGACAAAGGAAATTGCACTCTTATCATTTGTGATTAGATCACCAAGATGTATAAATGATAGGAGGTCCTTATGATTAGTTCCTGGATTGAGATGATATGAGATAGTATCAATCCACGAAGGTTTAATCATTAAATATCCCTAGTCAGAGTATTATCGAGATCGAACATCGATAATGCGTAAAAGACTAGTATTACACTTGTGCGCGTTGTGAGGGCATAACAACATAGTTCTCATATATTTGGGTATAGGGTACTCATGCAAGTGTAGTAGGAGGTTGTGTTTTACCGATGGTACGGAAAACAGCTTCGCTCTGGATAGAACCCTCGGAATTCCATTGGTAGTATGACTATGTGTCTATGGAAGTCCGAAATCAGGGTAGATGTATTTGGTCTTAACCTGATACTTGCACCGCTAATACTTGCGACAATCAATATCCTTTGGTTATAGGTCGTCCAGGGCTTTAACAGGTTCTGTGTACGCCTCTGCTGGGTATATTGAGAATCGTAGTGTGTTGGGTGTGATGTCAAGACGGAAGTATCACTCCAGTCATAGTGGAGATGATGGTCACGTAGGATACGGAACTCGTTCTCTTGTATGCTGCAGCTATCGGGATATTATGACTAGGTCATGTATATCCGATTATAGAGACTAGTTACCAGAGATCTGATATGTGCTTCTTACGGGGCAGACACAATTCCAGCCTCAGGCCTAGCATGTGACATCTGATACTGGATCGATATACATGATACTATGTATACTACGCCTGATATAGATCACTATATTCCTGTAAGGATGTTTCTGGAGAATTGGGTAGGCATGGCGCTTTGCTAGAAGCCAACCATGTCTTATAAATCGGTAAAAATGTAGTACTAGGTACTTACGTGTTCGGATAGTCTGACGATCGAATTTACTGCCAACATATCTGGGGATCTCATAGGTCGCTTCCCGAAGATTCACCGATGACGTATGACTCGCACTTTAATTAATCTGGGATTAATTAGATGAGAGAAAATTAATCTGGGATTAATTGCGGAGATATTTTATCTGGGATAAAATATCAATTAAAAGAGAGAGAACGATTAATTTGGAATTAATCGATAAAATAATATATTCAATATATTATAAGAAATTGGATTTCGACGCGGAATTAAAATTAGATTTTAATTCGGGCGAACGAGTTAATTTAGAATTAATTCGTTAGCAACGTGAATAGTGAATTTGCTAGGCATAATCATTTAATTACGTCGCAACGGAAAATTCGTTAATTTGGAATTAGCGAACCCGAGCCCGAGAGTGTTTGCGAGCGCATTCACATTTCGAATTCGAGTGCGGCACGCAAGTCACATCAAGCGTCAAATCGCTAGTCGCATCTAGCGTCACATCATCCGTCAATCAAGTGATGGATGTCTTTCACTTTGAGTGATTGACACCAGTCACTATTCATTGATTGATGGGAGTTGATGTTGGTAGTTGGCAAGCCTTTAATGGCTTGATTATTTGAAAATCAAAAATTTAGTATATGTTAATTGATTTTAGAAATCAATTATCTAACACACAACTAACTCTCTCTATTTCCTTCTTCTCTCCCACACGCCCACAAGGGCTGTTTTTCTTCTGGTTTCTGCCCAAAATACCGAGAGCCATGGAGAAGAAATAGAGTGATGATTTTGTGGCAAAATCATCATGTGCTAGCACACAATCGGGGTCTTGCGAAGGTGATAGGGAAACAACATATGTGAGCATGGAGTCAACACAAAGCTTGGAGCTCAAAAGTTGATGATGGCCGAATTTTTTGGAGACAAAATCTGTAGTTTTCCGAGAACCACAAGGACTCAAAGCTTGAAGATTTTGTTCGTCGCATCGCAAACTGATCATTGTGAGTATTCCGCAACTCCTTGATGTATTCACATGTTTGTTTTATGCTTATTATTCGATCCTTGGGACCGTAGAACTCCAACATTCACCTCTTTTAATATGGCTTCTACCCCTTTATATAGATTCTCAAACCACTATTACAACAAACCCTGACGTCATCTCATATCACGGAATCATCATTGCAAGGCTTAGTCATTACTTCCACCGTCTTTTCAACCAATCAGATTAGTTTATTCTCTAGTCACTACAATGACCTATGGTGACCTCTGGTGACCTATGGCAGCTATTGTCCCACCATTGCACTTACTTATATTGCTGGTAGGGCCAAGTATTATTATGAACCATTGTTTTATCCCTTTCATCATTAGCCTTCTAGAGGTACTCATTTCCAGATATGTTAGACTTCATGTTGCTCCCATACTGGTTGGTCGTGTTCTCATCTTTATTCCTCGGGTCGGGTCACCGAGACAACTTGTCTTCTCAAATTCAGTCTTCAATATGGTCGAGGTTCACACAAATGATACTCATCGGATAGTCTTCAATAAGTCTCAGAGCATCTCAAAAACGCTCTTCAATATGATCGGATCGGGTACCATCTATACTTGTACCACCTCAAAATCTCTCAATCATCATTACATACAATGGTTAAGTCATGTTCCATTTTCTTCTAACTATTGGGCCACTGGGCCTTTCTATCCATTTGGATGTGTTACTACTATATTTTTCGACCTCCCTTGAGCAAAGGACTTATCAAAAACCCACCATCAACAACTCATGTCCTAAAATATGGTAAAGAATAAATTAAAGAATGAAAATGATTGGAGTATAAAAGCACCGTTTAGTAAAGAATATTGATTGAAAGTATAAGTTAGTTTTTAAACATTGCACTGAGATAATAAATTAGCTTATAAGTTCATCAAACTCTATACCAAATAGTATTAAATATTACACCAGCCAAATATTCCTAATTTCCATTAAAAATTTAATGATATCTATCAGCTCTGGCATGGTGCTATTTGGATATCTAGACTCATTCATCAGCCAAATCTGCTTCTAAATACACAAGAAAAATTCTCAGAGGAACTTGAGCACATTTTTCTAAATATTTAGGCCCATTAATTAATTGAATATGCTACCTAATATAGATGAAATCTATTTTTTTCCAATAATATATTATAAAATTTGCCCCTAAGGGGAGTGCCTTGGTGGGCCTAAGACCTGATTTTCAGGTCCTGGGTTCGAGTACAGAGAGTGTATTTCTTGTAAGAGTCTGTGACAGTGAGGGGATTAAACTCCTCCGCTTAAATCCGAATCGGGTGGTTTGACGGTAAAGTTTTCAATGTTTCCAAAATAAATATTAGAAAATTTGAACCCTAACAAATATATGGGGGAAAATGAGGTGACTTACATCCGGATAATTAAGTGATTCACAATACCCCCATTGGTTAAATTTTAGGTACATTAATCACAAATTTTGTGAAGATCGGGAATTTTTTTTAGATATTTCTCAACGTCCCGACTATTTAAAAATGAGAAAGATTAATGAATAAATATCTATATCTTAAGTAGTCGAAGAATTTCCTAAGAATCTTATAAAATCTATTCTTTAATTTTGATCAATGAAAAGAAATTATGTGGTGGTCAAAATTTGAATTTGTAATGATATGCAACATAAGAAAATAGATGAGATAATGATGATGATATTATAAATGAGTAAGAGGGAAAAGGAAAAAGAAAGAGGTGATGAATCTAGTTGCATTAATAGTTGTTAACCGCCTTCATGCAAGCCTCTAAGATACTTTAGGTGGAGTTTGAAAAATGGGCAAGCTTCCAAAACTACCTTCGATGGATTACTATTCACTTGTTGAAATTTTGAGCCTAAGTTTTGCAATAAATACAGAGCTCATTTGTGAGCTTTAGGCATCCCAAACAAGTAAGCTTCATTTAAAGAAAGCTTTGAGAGTGTAAAGTGGGTGAGGTTTTTGTAAAGTTTAAACACTTGTAAATTCTGTTCTTGTGGTAATAGAATTCAGTTTTTCTTCATAAACACTCTTCAGTGATCAGAGAATCACAATAAGTGGTATCAGGAGTTTTGGTTATATATTGGGGTCGTAAAACCGAAGAACAGAACTCGATTCGGAAAATTCGAGTTTCGGGAAAGTTTTCAAAAATCTATTTTGAGCATACCATCTACTTGTTCACATCGAGAAAAATACTGTGATATTTTCCGGCAACCAAACTTAGACCGAACCGGCCCGAACGCGCCATGTTGTAGCCAACCATAAGCCAGACACGCAACACGCGCAGCTCAAGGTTGAAGATGACCACGTCAACAACCATGTCAGTACACGTCATTGCCACGTCAGCGCAGAGTCAGTGCACGTGATCTACTACGTCATCGCCACATGTCACCACGTCATCAGCCACACCATCTACCACATCTATACCGCGTCAGCTGCCATGTTAGTATTAGATCCCACTTTACCACGTCAGCCTATCTGGTAAATTTCATTAAGCCCCCTGAAGTGTCTGAAATTTTTATGTTAGCCCCAAAAATTTTAGAAAATTATAATTTAGTCCCTGAGTCGGATTTGGACCAATGAATAGTCACATCCATAATTTTCTACCATTCCAGACGCAACGGTGACCTCCGATTTTTGAAAATCAGCCCTGATTTTGCCCTATTTTCATTTTAAAACTTTAAACTTAAAATGGAAATAGAATATTCACATTCTAGTGCAATGATTAAGCTGACGGCAACCAATTACTCTTTCTGGAGACCACGAATGATAGATTATTTGCACTGCAAAGATATGTACAATATGATCGAGAATGAGGAAGTGAAACCAAATTCTGTCAAAGAAAGTGATTGGAATAAACTCAACAACAGAACTCTGGGTCAGATTAGGCAATGGATTGGCCACAGCATCTTCCACCATGTAGCACATGATACAGATACTTACGAAATGTAGATCAAGTTAGAAGGCATGTACCGGGCCAAGATATCTCGGAATAAAGCCTTAATAATGAGGTGTTTGGTGAACTTGAAGTTAATGAGTGGAACTTCAGTAGCAGAGCACACCAATAAGTTCCAAAGACTGGTGAACCAGTTGTCTACAGTAGACATGCAATTTGGAGATGAAGTACAAGCCCTCTTACTACTCAATTCTCTTCTTGATAGCTAGGAAACATTAGTGGTTACTCTTAGTAATTCAGCTACATGAGGAAAACTTACCATGCCTTTGTCATGTCAAATGAGGAGGCCATAAGAAAAGACGTGGGCATAGATCAGACATAAGCCCTCATCACAAAGAATCGAGGAAGCCAAATAGATAAAAATTGAGGTAGAGGGAGAGGTAGAAGCAAAAATAAATGAAAATCCACAGAAGGAAGAAGGTCTACCTATAAGTGCTACTACTGTGGCATAGAAGGCTACTTAAAGAATAATTTCTGAAAGCTATAACGAGAGCAAGGACAATGCAATTCCTAGCTGGAGACCAACGATGCAAAGACATTAGTAGTTGTCTCAGGAGATGTATCCATCCGCTCCATCAGGGAAGAGACATGCCTTCACACCGCAACCCAAGATGTTGAGTGGGTGGTAGATACTGCAGCATCCTACCATGTAACTCTTCACAGAGATTTCTTCATAATATATAAAGTATGAGACTTTGGTGTAGTGAAGATGGGAAATATCAGTTCCTCTCAGATAGTGGGAATTGGTGATATTCAAATGCAGAAAAATACATGGTGTACAATAACCCTGAAGAATGTGAGACATGTTTCAGAACTTTAACTCAATCTACTCTCGAGAGTAGCCCTTGATAAACAACGTTATGCTAGCCACTTTAGCAATGGAACATGAAGAATGATTAAATGTGCCATGGTCGTCACCCAAAGACATATTTACGACACATTATACAAGACTCGTGTGAAGATATGTGCAGAGAGCCTCAATGTAGCTGAACTAGAGGCTTCTCAAAATCTGTGGCAACAGAGACTTGGTCACATGAGTGAGAAAGGGTTGTCTACCTTGACAACGAAGGATCTAATCACTGTATCCAAAAATGGTACTCTAAATCCTTGTAACATTGTCTTTTCAGTAAGAAACATAGAGTCTCTTTTAATTTCTCTTCTACGAGAAGATCATAGTTGCTCAGTCTGGTACACTCTGATGTTTGTGGTCCATTGGAGGTTAATTCAGTAGGTGGTATCAAATACTTTCTGACTTTCATTGACGATGCTTCTCAGAAAGTGTGGGTGTATTTTCTGAAAACAAATGATCAGGTCCTGGATCATTTCAAACTATTTCATGCCATGGTGGAGAGTGAAACAGGGAAGAAACTGAAATGCCTCTGCACATATAATGGAGGCGAGTATACTTCTAGAGAGTTTGATGCCTACTATGAAAAACACATCATTCAATAAGAATTGATTGTTCCACGCACCCCACTATATAATTGTAGTGCTGAAAGAATGATTCACACCATATGGAAAAAGTCAGAAACATGATCAGCATGGCTAAGCTGCCAAAGCCATTATGGAGAGAAATTATATGTGACGTCTGCTACTTGATCAATAGATCACCATCTGTATAGTTGAATTTTGAGATTCCACAGAAAGTGTGGTCGTGTAAGAATCCATCATATCCTCACCTTAGAACATTCGGTTATAATTAATGGATATTAATTTAAATAGCAATAATAAAATCTTTACCTTTCACCATCGCAGGGAGAAGTTACCTCCTCATTACTGAATAGTAAAAACTAAAAAAGTAAAGAAAGTAAATAAAATTAATTACAGAACTGAAATTAAACAAACTAGATACAAACTCATTATTATTCTCAAGGAATTACAGAGAGGAAGGTACATCTGAAACTGAAATTTCGAAGTGAATTTATAGGCCTCGGTAAGCTGGGCACGTCGCGACGTGACACCCATTGCACGTCGCGATGCGCGTAGATCATCGATACATGGCGGATTGGCTTTGCGTGATCGTGACATGTGTCACGCTTTCGTCGGCGGCTGAATTATTAGTGTCGGCAGTATGTGATGACGACACGTGTCCCGGGCCACGTTAGTGTGATTCGCTGAGATATTGACATGTGGTAGGCGCATTTTAGTGTCGATGATGATTATCGGCAGCATGTGATGGTGACACATGTCCGGCACACGTTAGTATGGCGTATTTTAGCAAACGGCGCATGTTAGCACGTCATATTTTAGCAAACCTCTCAAAATGCGACATGTGGCACAATGTATTTTAGCCGGCGGCGTACGTTAGCGGTCGCGATGCAGAAGGATTGCGCGTCGCGACGTGAGAAATTACAATTTTACTATTTTGTCTGTTTTTCACTGTTTTGGCCCCAAATTACTTCCAGAGAGTCCTGAAACTTTATTTATCTATAAAATAACACAAAACACATCAAAATATTCACAAAACACAAGAAACTATACAAAATATTAGGTCAAATGAGTGTGAAATAGTGATACATTTACCACTCATCAGGAGGTCTAACCTAAAAAGGTCAAAGACGTGATTGTCATCAAAGTGTGGAGGATAACTCATATATCCACTGTGGTATCTCAAGTCAAATGACCACTATGTTATTCAACTCGAGAAGATTCCTATTGACGCAAGAGTACCATCTATTAGGAATCTTCCGTGAGTCATTTAGTGCTCATCCACTATGAACACCTACATGTCTATACGAGTCTCCCTAGACTCATGGCTGACTGAGATAAACCACCGGAAACTAATATTTTGATATACGACATGTACCAGTCTCCCGGGTTTACTTTCGGACCAAGAATGTAAACCTTGATCATGAACAGTTTAAGAATGATATTGTTACAACATTTCTCAATGTCAATTGCGAAGCCTTTGCAATTACGTTATAACTTAATCATTCATAGGTCTAGTTCATCTCTATCATTTCTAAAAAAATATTGACGAAACTGTAAATTTTATTCATAACAAAATATTGTTCATACACGTATTTACAAGGAAATACATGATAAATCGGCACGCCGAGTAACAACTCCAATAATTTCTCCCACTTACTCTAGTGTCATAATCGATGGTATCTTATACACATCACCTCTACATGCTTAGGAATGGCCTTGGTAAGCGGATCTGCTACATTGTCTTCACTATGTATCTTGTATATGACAATGTCTCCACGCGACACAATCTCTCGAATGATATGGAACTTTCGCTCCACATGCTTCGATTTTTTATGTGCTCTGGGTTCCTTTGCTTGCGCAACAGCTCCAGTATTATCACAGTGCAAAAGGAATCGAATTCTCAATGCTTGGGATAGCTCCCAATTCTGTGACAAAATTTCTAATCCAGATAGCTTCTTTTGAAGCCTCAGATGCCACAATATATTCTGCCTCTGTGGTGGAATCAGCTGTCGATCCATGTTTGGAACTTTTCTAACTAACTGCAGCATCGTTAAGGGTAATTACGAATCCCGATGTAGACTTTCTATCATCCGGATCCGATTGGAAATCTGAATCCGTATACCCATTAACTTGCAGTTCTCATTCTCCATAAATCAAAAACTTATCCTTAGTACCTTTAAGATACTTCAGGATATGTTTAACGGCCATCTAATGGTCGTTACCTGGATTTCATTGATATCTACTGGTTACACTAACCCAGTAACTAATATCAGGTCGCGTACATAACATGGCATACATAATGCTACCCAAACAGGAAGCATAAGGTAGATTAGACATTCTAATCTTCTCATCTTTAGTTTGCGGACACATTTTCTTTGAAAGATGTATACCATGTCGGAATGGTATGTTAACTGTCTTACAGTTACTAAAATTATACCTTTCTAAGATCTTATTTATGTACGTGGATTGAGACAATCCAATAAGCTTCTTTTCTCAATCTCTATAGAGTTTTATACCCAAGATATAAGAAGCTTCACCCAGATCTTTCATAGAGAAGTTCTTACAGAGATAAGATTTTACGCCCTGCATCATCCCGATATCATTCCCAATTATCAGGATGCCGTCTACATAGAGTACCAAAAACACCACCATGCTCCCACTGACCTTTTTATACACTCAGGATTCTTATGTATTCTTGAGGAAACCAGACAATCTAATAACCTCATTGAATCGAAGATTCCAACTCCGTGAAGCTTGTTTAAGTCCATAAATAGACTTCTTAAGCTTACAAACCATATATATTCCATATAGATTTCTTCATCAAGAAATCCATTCAAGAATATCATTTTGACATCCATTTGCCAAATCTCGTAGTCATGGTAGACAGCTATAGCCAATAGAATCCTAATAGACTTCAACATCGCTACTGGAGAAAAGGTTTCATCATAGTCGACACCAGGTCGCTGTGTGTAACCCTTTGCAACCAGCCGGGCCTTGAAAGTTTCAACACTTCCATCAGGCCCTTTTTTCCTTTTGTAAACCCATTTACAACCGACAGGAACGATTCCTTCAGGAAGAGGAACCAAGTCCCAGACTTGATTCTGATGCATTGAGTCTAACTTTGATTTCATGGCTTCCTGCCATTTCACGGAATCGATGTCCAACATCACTTCTTTGTAAGTCTTTGGGTCAGTCTCTTCTACCAATAGCATATCAAGACCTCTGTCCTGTATCAAAGCCAAGCGCTTAGGAGGTCTTATGACCCTACTCGACCTACAAAGTGTGTATGTTAAAGATCTTTCGCCTTCTTGAACCTCATCTTCCCCCTGCGGTTCGTCAGTTATTGGCTGAACTTCATCAAGTTCAACTTGTCTATGATCTCCTCCTTCTGCCAAAAATTCTATTTCTAGAAATTTTGCGAAGCGAGTTACGAACATATTTCGATGCTCGGAATCATAGAACAAATATCATTTCATATTGGAAGGATACCCAACAAACTTAAACTTTTTCCCTCGAGGCAAAAGTTTATCCTGCTGCGCCACTCTGACGTACGCAGGACAACCTCAAACCCTAATATAATTATGGTTTGGTTTCCTACCAGTCTATATCTGATATGGGGTCGTAGGAACAGCTCTGGAAGGAACTCTGTTCAAAAGATGAACTGTAGTAAGAACCGCATAGCCCCACAGGTAATATGGCAGATCTGTATAACTCAACATAAAATGAACCATATCCAATAAAGTTCAATTTCTCCTCTCAGACACTTCATTATGCTATGGAGTACCTGAGGGAGTATATTGAGCGAGAATCTCATTCTTCTTTAAATAATCAGTGAACTCACCGCTCATATATTCACCACATCGATCTGATCGTAGGCATTTGATGAATTTCCCAGTTTGCTTTTCCACTTCATTTCGGAAATCTTTGAACCCTTCAAAAGTTTCTAATTTATGTTTCATCAAGTAAACATAACCATATCGAGATAAATTATCGGTAAAGATAACGAAGTATGAAAAGCCAATATGAGCAGTAAGACTCATGGGACCACATACATCAGAATGTACTAGTTCCAATAAGTCTGAGGCTCGATGTCCTACACTGGTAAATGGGGCTTTTGTCATTTTACCCTGAATATAAGATTCGCAAGTCGGGTAAAGTTCAATAGTTAGATTCTCAATCAAAACATTTCTAACCAACTGGGCAAGGCGTCGTACGCTAATATAACCTAACCTCATGTGCCACAGTTCAGTATCATTAACATCAGATCTATTTCGTTTATGAGTCCCAACATTCAAAATATCTCTTGATGGATGCAAAATGTAATGACCATTCTCATTTGCACATTGAAGGATATGAATATTATATTTATCATATAAATACAGAGAACGATTCTTAATATTTACATAAAAATCTTATGTATCTAATACAAAAAGTGATATAATATTTGCCACACATCCTAGCAAAAAATAACAGTCATTTAACAAAATTCTCCCACTGGACAATGGAATCTCATATACTCCAACTGCAACTGCATCCAAAGAGCCTCCACTCCTGAAGCGCAATTGCAACGATCCAGATTTCAACTTTCTACTTTCCTTCAGCCCCTGCAACGAATTATAGATGTGAACAGGACAAGCAGAGTCTAAACTCCAACTGGAAGAATTAGCTTCACAAGCTAAAGAGATATCAATAATGGGAAAAATAAATATATCTGAAGTGGAGGCTATGTCTCTCTTCAACTGCGCAAGATATTCAGGACAATTACACTTCCAGTGTCCAACCTTGCTGCAGTGGTGGCATGTGTCTTCGGCAGCTCTCTTGGGTTTTGGTTTCCCTATCTTACCCTGAGGTGTGATCTTCTTGCCTTTCTTCTTCTTTCTTTTGCCCTTCTTTTGAGAAGCGACAGAAAGAGAATTAGGTTTGAGAAGGCGAGTCGGCACTCCCTTCTTTAGATCCTCCTCAACAGTGAGCAGCATCCTATGCAACTCACTATAAGAACAGTGAATCCCATGCATATTAAAATTCAGCACAAACTGGCGAATGTGCTCGGGAGTAAGCCTAGTATCAAACTACGCCCAAGAGTTTCATTGAGTGGAAAGTTATATCGCCTCAATTGATCAATCAAATCAATCATATGAAGCACATGCGGACTGACTGGTTGACCCTCATCCAGTCTTGAGTGAAATAATTACACCGCCACTCTATGAATATTAATTTGCTCTTGATTCATAAAGAGCTCCATAAGCTTAGAGATTATGCTATATGAATCAGGCATATCAATATATTGCCTCTTCAGCTTCGAAGTCAACGATCCGAGGATGTATGATTTAACATGTAGATAATCATCCTTCCATTTCTGGAAGGTTTCATGCTCATCGGGTTTTGACTCGGGTGGTATAGCTAGAAGAACCGGTCCATCCAACACATACCATAATCTCTCGGATTCGAGGACAATCCTCAAATCCATTTCCCAGTCAGCAAAACTTTCGGGCCCAATTAACTTGTTCGCATCTAACATACGAGCTAAAGGATTGGAAGATGAAGAGCCGGCCATCGCAAATCTATCATATAGATAGCGAAAGGAAAAATTAGCATATAATACAGTTTCATGCAGTATCAAACATAACATCAAATAAATCATGGATTTTTAATTTAAATGATGCCCTCCCACTGAATCATGCAATATTGTAATCCCCAAATAGAAAGCAATAATACAATCAAATTAAATTAAAAATAGCAGGAAATAGATCCCATAAATATATTTTGGCTCACTGTTTTGGCACGTTCTCGCCTATGTATATTCATTAGGTAGACAACCATTGTCGATCACAAAAGTGACTCATGAATTTAGGTCCTGATCGTTTCTCATTATGACAGCTTTGGCATGTTCACAATGAGGCGTTTTCAAGGCTTAACTTGTCAGTGACAAACTCAAGTTACCAGAGTAGTCCTTACTGTTAGTTATTATCTAGGTCCCAAGATCAAACAAGACATGAAATACATGTGTGAACACACCAACGGAGATAGCGGAATACTTACATCGATCGGTTGAGTCGATTTGAAGACGAATGAAGCCCAAAATGCTCACTGCCAAGGGCGCCAAAACCAGCAGTTCACTGCCTCCAAAAACAGAATTTTGAGTGACGAAATGGAGCTCCAAGCCTCGTCCGACGGATCCCGGCTCATGGTCGAACCTCCCTACCACCTTCGCAAGACTCGTAAGTGTGCTAGCACTTGAATTTTCACCATGAAAACCCACTCATGCTTCTCTAATATTCACGCCCAAATGAAGTTCAAAACCAGTGAGCAAAGCCACTGTTTTGGCGTGAGAGAGATGAGAGAGTGAGAGAGAGAATTGTGTTTTTGACTTAATGAAAAATGTGTAAAACTTTTGATTATATATTTTCTAAAATAAATAATCAATTTCATTTAATTAAATCCAATTTATCAAATGAAATTTGGAGCCAAAACTTAAAGTTTTTCCCTCCAAAATGCTTTACATTATTCTAGTCAAATCCATCACTATTCATATCACCTTTATTAAAGTGACATGTTGTCAAGTCACATCACTCAAAGTGACAAGTGATTTGACGCTTGATGCGACTGATTGATTTGACGCTTGATGTGACTTGCGTCGCCGCACTCGAATTCGAAATACGAATGCGCTCGCAATCACACTCGGGCTCGGGTTCGCTAATTCTCAATTAGCGAATTTTCCGTTGCGCCGTAATTAAATGATTACGCCTAGCGAATTCACTATTCACGTCGCTAACGAATTAATTCTAAATTAATTCGTTCGCCCGAATTAAAATCTAATTTTAATTCCGCGTCGAAATCTAATTTCGTTAATATATCAAATATATTAATTTACCGATTAATTCTAAATTAATCATTCTCTCTCTTTAGAAGATATTTTATCCCAGATAAAATATTTCTGTAATTAATCCTAGATTAATTTTCTCTCTCTTCTATATAATCCCAGATTATTTAAGAGTGCGAGTTATGCGTCATCGGTGGATTATCGGGAAGCGACCCATGAGATCTCCGGAAACGTTGGTAGTAAATACGGTCGTCGGTGTCTCCGAATCACGTACGTACCAAGTACTATGTTCTACCGATTTACGAGACAAGGTCGACTCCTAGCAAAGCACCGATAATCCAATTCTCCGGACATATCCATTTAAGAATATTAAGATCTGTATCAAGCGTAGTATACCATTGTATTGTGCATATCGGCCCAGTATCGGATAGTCACGTGCTAGGGCTGGGGCTGGATAAGTGTCTGCCCCGTCCGAAACACATATCGGATGTCTGGTAACATAGTCTCTATAATCGGATTTTCATGACCTGGTCACAATATCCCGATTGGATGCGCATCACTCAAGAGCACTAGTACCGTATCCTGCGTGACATCAACTCCACTATGACTGAAGTGATACTTCCGTCTCGACATCACACCCAATACACTATGACTCTCTGATAAACCCAGAAGTGGTGTACGCAGAGAACCGGTTAAAGCCATGCACCACCAAGACCAAAGTCTATCGATTATCGTAAGTATTAGCGATGTAAGTCTCAGGTTAAGACTATACACACCTACCTTGATTTCGGCCTCCCATAGACACATAGTCATAATACCAATGGGATTCCGAGGGGTCTATCCAGAGCGAAGCTGTTTCCCATACTATCGATGAAACATGACCTCCTATCGCACTTGCATAACTATCCGATACTTATATATATGAGAACTATGCCGTTGTGCCCTCACAACGCACACAAGTGCAATACTAGCCTATTCCGCATTATCGTTGTCCAGTCTCGATAATACTCCGGCTATGGATATTTAATGATTAAACCTTCGGGGATTGATATTGTCTCATATCATTCTCAATCCAGGAACTAATCATAGGGACCTCTCTTCTTTTATATATCTATGGTGATCTAATCACAAATGATGAGAGTGCAATTTCCTTGTCACATAGTTAATTTGCTACAACAACACAATGATCTGTGCAAATAGTGACGCTATGGGTCATTTTGTCCAACAATCTCCCACTTGGCACGTAGCGAGTCACTCAAGTGTCCCACACCCGAACTATGTACGGTTCGCTCAAATTGCTGAGGAAAGGTTTTCGTCAGCGGATTTGTTTGATAATCGTCTGACGCGATTTATACGATCACCACATCGCCACGATGTGTGATCCGAACGAATCAGATGATATAGAAGTATATATATGGATCGTCGATGAGACCTTCAATTCCTTAGCCTGTGCTGACCCCTAGCTCAGCTGCTAACAGAACTATATCTAATCTAATTAGATATATTTTCGATCCAAATGGCTTCTTTTGCTGCCTCAGCTGCAGCAATAATCCGCATTTGTTGTTTATTCGGCAACAGTTATCTTGCTCGGAATATTTCCAGCTCATTGTCCTAGTGTTCAAACTTTTATAGTACCGTAGTATTTAATTGTTTGGAAACTTGCAGCAGTGATCCCAGTCACTTCAAGTTCTCCTTCTCCATAGTTTAAGATAGCATCTTTAGTTCTCTGAGATACTAACAGATGTTCTTAACTTCAATCCAGTGACTATCACTTGGATTGACCTGATCGTGACTCCATATGCTCGAAGCGTATGAGACACCATACAAGTACATTTTAAATGTACAATTTCCCAGAGAGTGTTAACAACTCCAAATCTATCCCAGTAGATCTTTATTCCTTGAATAAAGGTTGTTACTCCCCAGAATTCTACGGAGAATTTCTATTGAAAGCCAAGCTTTCATCAATTGCTATATGGGAATTTAACTGTCAGTGCGCTCTCCCACTAACCTCCTTATATACACAAGAATTATTTCGTTTTGATTCAAATCATAAACCATTATGATTATTTCAAAACGACAGTTCCAAGAACCTTATGCTTGCATTAATCCAAACATGGATCGATAACCCGCAAACCTTGTTTGTCGGTTATACAAAATCGTCAGGATGTTGTAAACATCCTCCAAAAGGTTTCCTTTTCAGGAAAGCGATTTTGATCTATAACTGACACATTTCATAAATGAAATACGCAGTTATCAACAAGCATCTTCAAAATAGATTTACCATGGCAACAGGTAAGAGGTTGAACCGTTATTAACACAATATTGATAACGATACCTTTCCGTCAAAAGCCCAGCTTTGTATGTCTTCCTTGAAGACGTTTAATGTACCAATAGGCACAATGCCTTGTGGTACAACAACTAGTATCCAAAATAGTTGTTATACATGGAATCCATTTCGGACTCATGGCACTTTGCCATAATAGGGAGTCGATACCTCGTATCACTTCCTCAAAACGTAGTCGGATGGTACACCTCCATAAGATTGACATCTTTATGGGGTTAGATCAGAAACCCATACCCTAGGTTGTTTTCTGACTCTATCTGATCTACTAGTTTCTTGTGTATTTGAAGATTAATGGTATAGATTCATCATAGATGAACTATTTGTGTTCCATTAAGGACTTCGTGTCTTGAACAGTATTACTCCGATTTTCATCGAGTATCACTATCCTCCCACTGACCACTGCATATCGGTATTCCTCTCAGGAAAAAACCGCATGGTGAGCAACAATCACATTGTTCTCATGTGAGATTTACAAGTACTATACTTAAGGTTTCCCTTAGGATAACCTATATTGGCACTTATCCAATTTGGGTCCTTAGTTTGGTATCATCCAAACGTTATGCCTGGCATACCCAAATTATCAGGAATGGGAAACCTCGTTTCTTCCTGTTCATATCCTACTGACATCTGTCAAACAGATTTATATGGAACCTTATTCTAAATAAGTTTTGCACTGTTAATACATATCCTATTGAAGGAAACAGTAGCTCAGAGCGACTCGTGATGAACCTTATCATGTCCAACAAAATTCGGTTTTTAGTTCGGACACACCGTCTAACTGACGTGTCTCGGGGGAGGAGTCCTCATTTGAAAGAATACCGTACTCTTTCATGTACGTATGAAACTTACTGCTTAAGTATTTTCCATTACGGTCTTACCGTGGCGGAATAATACTATAGCCGATCTGTTTATTTACTTCGTGTCGAAACTTTAAAGTTTCCGATTTGTGTTCTTCAAAAGAAACACATAACCATAACGTGATGCCACATCCGTTAAGGTCACGAAATATTCATGTTCACATCTAGCCTAGCTAGATATGGGCCCACTACTTCACCATGAATAGGGCTAACAGATCGGTGGCCCTTTTACTATTACCAAGTAAATAGTATTTTAGGTACTTTACCTAATAAACTAGATTCGCAGACCTTATTGAATAGTCAAATCAGTCCTAGTACCCACTCTTCAAAAGTGTGGATATACGAGTCTCGTTTAATTGTGTCCTAGACAACAATGCCACAAATAAGTCTCTATTGATCAAATCAATTTGAGCTATTTATTTGTCATTTTTATATGTTTGAGATTTTATTATATTCAAAATATAAATTCCTGTTATTCACATCTAATGTGTTTATCTCAGTATCATCTTTATATAATAAAACACTTTAGTGTTCTAGAATATAAAGGTTTATCCAGAATGGATTAAACACTGATATAGAGATAATGTCTCTAGTCAAACTAGTTACATTATAACAGTTCCTAATTAAGTACATACCCAAAGGGTAGTTCCTAAACTTAGGTATCTACGGTCGAAACAGCGACTTTCGTCCCGTTTCCGATTCGCAGAGAAATCTCGGCTTGAAGTCAGTATTCAGCTCATAGCGGATTCTGAACATCAATACATATATTTTATGTACCACACTAAGTATTTAAAATCCAATTTCAATACTAGTAGTGAACATAACTTTGACAAATATTTTTAAAGTTAGAGCCTCGCCCTTTCTTTAATTCCTTCGTGTCTTCCATATCCAAATGGTAGTCACTTTGGGATATGTCAATTAACTTTTCAATATTTCACAAACCTTTGGCCAAGCCTTGGGTTTTAGAATATCGAAATGATGTGCACCTTGTGCAACTTGCCCAATTGCAAACTTTGACTTTTCTCCACTAGAATAGTCAATTAATTCTCCAAGAATTATTAATTGCAATTTTAATACCTTTTAAATCTAAAGATAGATTTATTGTCAAGTATATTAAATTAAGCACTAAAGTCATCATCACATAAATCTTCCAAGATTTTATGCTCTACTATTTGCTTAATTATGGGCTTAGATATAACAAGTTATTTTATCCAATAAAGTAACCTATTATTAATTCCCAATGAAAATTAAATCATTTAAAACATTTAATCCAAGGATTATATATTTTAAATATTCAACTTTTCAATTCTTTCTTGATTTCAATAGTCCAACTATTTAATCAATTTAATAAGGTACTATTTATTATAATGATTACAATAATCCAATTATTTAATCAACTATAATTATAATTCAATTATATTGATTACTATAATCCAATTACAAAATCAACTATATATCGAATGAGTTTGTATATAGTCCAACTATATATATATATTAAAACAACATAAAATATTAGTCCAACTAATACTTTTGATTAATATGACGAGTAAAATATAGATGAGCGCGTTTAGCGAGTATTCGAACGAATGTTGCAAATTCAATACTTGCCTCCCACTATTTTTCGTCGAGCCTCTAACCCTCTGTCGAGTACTCGGGAAACCGTGTTTCCTAGTGGGCTAGGATCCCGTTAAATATCACACAATCTTGACTTTGGCCAACAAATTGTATGATAATTAACGTAGATCTCGAAGATCAATTGGATCTCATCCAACTCCTAGATCCAGTAGGTGGACATCCAAGTCCGAAACATATATCTTATATATGCCTATATATCCAATATATACCCTAACCTTTTTCCTCTGAATCAACTAGGCCTTGGCTTTGGCACAACAAACCTAGTGATCCCAGTCAAGCGCGGACCCATTGACATGGAAGCTTCGTAATCAATGTCAATGGACAAGAAGTGGTCTTGACTTTGGCCAACAAACCACAACTTGGACACGACACCGATATGGAACAAAGCCTCGTGATTAAAACACATCTTCGACGGACAAGGGCTTGACTTTGGCCAACAACCCCTGTCAATCTCGGATCTTGAGCAAGAATCACTCAATGGAAGGAAAATAAACGCTTGATATTTAATGAGGGTTTTTCGCGTGCAAATTGGCTACCAATTTAATTATCTTTGTTAAGGTCTCATCATAATACACCTTTAAACATGCATTCTAAATACATAATAAAGCGAGTATGAAAATAAATAATAATGATGCGGATGGATACTTTACACATTGATCCTAGATCAAATCTCTCACTTTCTCACTCAAGCTAGCACTTGTATTACTTCTACCCGTTACACTACACTTCTAAAGAAACCTCATTTACATGGAGGGGAATAGGTGAGAAGAGAATACAAAGAGAATGAAGGTGATAAGGCTGGACACGCAGGTCCAATTTAATAAATCGAATTTATTACAACAATTTCTAAAATTGCCCCACCCGACTAATATCCATCCGATATACATTATTCATACAACACAACCACGTATTCACACACATAAGCATGCTATCAATCAATCTAATCAAATTAATTAATCTGATAATTAAGTGATCATCCAATGTTCAAACAACGATTTGATTTTGTTCGAGTCAAACTCGTTTTTGTGAATAAGTACTTAAAGTACGAATTCATGAATTAAATTAAACTACATCATTAAATCTAATTTAACATGTATTTATACTAATTCACTATTCAATTCCAAATTAAATATTACACTTTTGTTTAATAAACCTTTTACGATTTAAATTCCAAATTTAATCGTAACGCGTCTCAAAGACCGATTAACGTCCAACGTCAATTCAATTAAGGTCCAATGGGCTTTTAATTGATTTCTTAAGGCGTGGACTTTTGGTCAACTCGGGTCAAACCGATAACCAAAGTCCAATCCGGGATTTACCCCATAAGCCCATAAATCAATCTTGGCCCATTAGGCCCAATTGAACTTTAAAGGTTCATTAGTCGCATTTGGGCTTATGGTTAAGGTTTTGGGCCCAATTGGATCCAATCCATTTGGCCTAAACCCAACTTGATAAAATCAAGCCCAATAGGCCCAATTACAACATTAAAGTCCAATTTCCAAAATTAGGCCCAATTAATTAAATATACAAAATCCAATTTCATATTCAATTAAACTAAAGTGTATTACATGATTAATCAACTAAATCAATATTTCTAAAACACCATATTAGTCCAATTAATCATGCTCATTATCATTATCATATGTCCAACACATAAATGAAAAAATCAAACCCATTACATGCTTTAATGCTCTCGGCTAAAGGATGGATTTTGTGTCCGATTTGGTTTCAATCCAATCGAACCCACAATCGACATTAAATCAACATCCTAAATGATTTCCAATACATCCAATGTCCTAAAATCAAAATACCAAGACATTCAAGGGCATAATCCAATTCGGCCAACATAAGGAATTTAGGGATTTTTATCCAATTCAAAATTAAATCCAATTCAATCTCAAATCAACATCATCCTAACATCATATACCAAACTCATCCAATGAATTAAAATGAAAAAATCCAAGATTTCCAAATATCCATCACATTCGACCAAGGTCAAATATTTGGGGAAAATAATTCCAAATCATTTTTCAACAAATTGGTCCAACCAAAATGAAATTAAACATGTTATAAGCATACTTAAACAATCAATTTATTCAAATCATGCTCAACAAACATTTACCCAAATTTTAAGCCCTACATTTTTCATGCTTGAACCTAGGCTCTTGATGCCATTGTTAGTTATTATCTAGGTCCCAAGATCAAACAAGACATGAAATACATGTGTGAACACAGCAATGGAGATAGCGGAATACTCACATCGATCGGTTGAGTCGATTTGAAGATGAATGAAGCCCAAAATGCTCACTGCCAAGGGCGCCAAAACCAGCAGTTCACTGCCTCCAAAAACAGAATTTTGAGTGACGTGACAAATGGAGCTCCAAGCCTCGTCCGACGGATCCCGGCTCATGGTCGAACCTCCCTACCACCTTCGCAAGACTCGTAAGTGTGCTAGCACTTGAATTTTCACCATGAAAACCCACTCATGCTTCCCTAATATTCACGCCCAAATGAAGTTCAAAACCAGTGAGCAAAGCCACTGTTTTGGGGCGTGAGAGTGAGAGAGAGTGAGAGTGAGAGAGAGAATTGTGTTTTTGACTTAATGAAAAATGTGTAAAACTTTTGATTATATATTTTCCAAAATAAATAATCAATTTCATTTAATTAAATCCAATTTATCAAATGAATTTGGAGCCAAAACTTAAAGTTTTTCCCTCCAAAATGCTTTACACTATTCTAGTCAAATCCATCACTATTCAT
>SKCR01015046.1:0-88594 GCA_019454045.1 Zanthoxylum bungeanum | reverse complement strand
TGTCATCACACACTATATGTGTTATCAATTTTGCCGATTTTTACTAACGTATACAAATTCACATGATAATCATTTTGTAGACACTGCATTTTTTACTTATACCCCAATGATTAGTCTCCTATGGGAACACACCTGAAAGGTTTGAAAAAGTTGTCACAGTTAATGTTGGAGAGGAAAGAAACCCCAAAAGATCCAAGAGAATAGCTGTATGTCCGACCGGACTTAAAATTAGCCATCATATCCGACCAGATATAATTAAGTTTGGTTGGATATGCGTTGGGTTTTCAGATTAGCATAAAGATTCTGATGAACACTAAAAAGTCCACATTTATTAAAAGAAAAATTAATCATTTTACACTTATAGTTTCATTAATCTCATTAATTTAGTATATTTGTAAAATAATAATTTAATTTATGTTTTATATATTTATTGTGATTTTTTATTTTATATATGTGAAATAATACTTTGGATGCATCCAGAAACTTTAAATGGCGTTCTAACAGTGTATAATTTCGGAAATGCCAACTTTGCGTAATTTTCGTATTTTGGCCATAACTTTTTACCCCGATATCGGATTGAGGCGATTCTAGTTCTAGATAAAAGAATACTCAAATATCTACAACTATATTGTTGATAAGATTTTCTAATTCTGAGATTTTCAAGGCTGAAATTGATGAAAAATCCAAAATATATTATATGTAATTATTAAAGACAACAAACCGAGAAGGAAAAAAATAAAAAAATAAAAACAAATAAAAACAAGATGGATTGGCATCTTCTCTTCCACCACTTTGCAATTTGCAAAGTGAGGTGCTGAGTGCCTCTATAAATAGAGGAGCTCATCACCTCATTCAGTAGCATCCTTCATAGGTTTCTCTTTAAAATTTTATGAAAGATTTCAGCTCTTGTGTGTTTTATTTTTAAAGCTTTCTTGTAATTTTTTATTTAGTAATAAAATTATGTGTTTTTTTATTTAAATTATGAATAGCTAATTTCGTCTTGCTGGGGTAATGAGTGAAACTTTTAATATGAAAATTTAGATTAATCTTATTTAGATTATAATATATAAATTGTAATTTTTTGATTAATGTTTAATTTAAATCTGGATTAATTATTGATAAATTTTGTTACTGCCTATATGGCTGGTTTTATTTATTTGGTATAATTGAGTACTTAATTGGACTTGTTATAGACAAAAGGTATCACTGCATTTATGGCTGGTTTTATATATTTTGGCATAATTAATTCCTGAAAAAAATTAATTGGGTAATAATGACAATTTATATATTATAAAAAGTAAGATTTCTAAATTTGGAATACTAAAAGTGGATCCCATAGCCCAAATATTTTATTTTATTGTTGCAGTTTAATTTAAAATTTGCAATCTCTTCAAACAAATTCACTATTTTTATTTTCACTCAAATTACTATTTTATTTCACTAAATTTATTCCCCGTGGATTGACCCCGGACTTACCGAGTTATTTTATTACTTCGACACTCTTATACTTGGGTGTAAAGAACAACTTTTTGAGCGTGTCAGATTCGATCTCCTCTTTACTTCTTAACCAATTTCCACAAAACAGTTCTTTCATTCTTAATTACTTTCCTTAACTATCTTTTTCCTTAACTACTGTTTTCCTTACCAAGGGAGATCATTTCCTTAATAACCGTAACCCTGACATTATAAAAGAGAGCTTGGTCTCTCATAAAGAAATGAGAATGGATGGACGAAACAGAGAGACAGAAGAGAGAGACGAAAAAAAAGAAGAGAAAAAAAGAGAGGATCAATAGGTAGCAAAAAAACAACCAGCATAAGCGACCAGTAAAAAATGCTAAACACAAAACCAAACCCACAAAGATAGTTCTCTCCAGCAAGAGATCAGACAACTGACATGACCTTGAGAAGTTTTCTCGGAGTTGAGTTATGCTTAAGGTACGACCTGATGACCCATAAACCTTAAACTTCACATCTTAGCTCACTGTTTTATTGACACAATATATCCGACATAACATCCTATATATTCAGTCGGACATGTAATTGTCATGAAGAAAATCTGGCTGTACAACTAGCTACATCCGGCCGTCTATTTTCATGTGGTATATAATATGGAAACCCATAAATAAATTTCATTATCGATTCTGAATAGAGGGTAATATGGTCTGCACTCGGGATACAACTCTAAGTATCATAAGAAGACAAATGTGCGCAGTCTTACATCTACATTTATCATCTTTCTGTTTTCTTTATAGTTAATTTTTTATTTATTGTCGTTATTACTTTACTTTTGACCTAACCGTTTCTGATGTTGTCATGGATGTTATATGGATATAATTATGCGTTTCTGATCCTTATGGTTTACACAGCAAGTCCGGCCAGACTTCATACAAGTCCGACCGAATTCAGTTTGTTCTTCACTAATTCTGATTCCATATTACTTTTATGGGTGTTTGCCCATTGTATGAAATATAAACTGATCTGTTTGATTTATGCATTATAAGACATGTGGATCCTCTTTTAAACCGGGATATTATAATGGCATCAATAATAGATCATTTCAAACCCAAATGAATTTAGGGTAGGACCTTGCGAGGGGTGTAGGCAGCCTTAAATCATTACCAGTGTCTTATACTGGGTGACGACTCATTTATTCTCTGGTTAGTCTTTCGTAGGGCTGAGCACCGGTTCCGGTTCTACCCGGAACCAGACCGATTTTTCAGGTTTGGAATCGAAACTGGTTGGAATGGTTCCGTCCCAGTTCCAAAATGGAAGAACTGAATTTAAACGGTCTGGTTCTGTCATGGATGGAACTAGAACCTGTTTTGGAAACCGAATTTCAGAACCAAAACCAGAACCTGTTTTGGGAACCAAATTTCGGAACCAGAACCTATTTTGGGAACCAAATTAAATCTAAATTTAAACCCAATTTCATAAGTAGTTTTAAATCTCAATTTCATAACTCAATTAAAGGCATATTTAAACTCAATTTCACAACTAGTTTTAAAACTCAATTTAAATCCAATTTCATAACCCAAATTAAAATCCAATTAAAACCCAATTTCATAACCCAATTAAAATCCAATTTCATAACTCAGTTTAAACTCTGGCACTTTCTACAAGAATATTATGTATTGAGTTAAAAATATTATGCAATATGTAGTTTTATTTATTATTTTATTTGTGTATGGACAGTTGCCAAAAATATTATGTAATATTCAAGTGTGAGAAATAATTATATTTTCAAAGTTTGACGATAAAAAATAAATAGGGTAAATCAAAACTGGACAGGAACCAGATTGAAATCGATTAATAGGGTACCCTATTTAATTGGATAGGTTCCGGTTCCACACGGAACCGAATTGGAACCTATTAATAGGGTACCCTATTTAATTGGGTAGATCTCAAGTTCCAATGCGGAACCGAATTGGAACCACTTAGTTAGAAACCGATTTTTTCCGAGTAGGTTTCGGTTTCATACGGAATCATAATCGAAACAGATTTTGCTCACCCCTAGTAGGCTATTCGTACTCTCTACGGACTGTGAGCCCAATAATATCATGATCGCTTACGTCATAGGCATAATGATAAATCTCACTTCACTCTTACACTTTTGACATGAAAAAATACAAAATCTTGATTTCACAATTGAGTGAAACATAATATATTTTTTTTTTTGGTACTTTTCCGTAAATTTTATGCTAACAATTCTTTAGATGAGTTTATCAATATAACTCTTTAATTTAGTTAGCCGGTACCTCTTGTCTCATCGTGCCCCGTCAACAATGTGTCTTAATTTTGGTTTTTTTATTAAATTTCTCAAATGCAACTCCAAACCTTGAGAAGCTAAAGAAAGATAACATTTTCTTCAATATCTACTTGAAAGTTCACAAATTTGACAATCAATAATTTAAAATTAGCAAAAATAAGCAGACATTGAACATTGAATATTGAATAATTCATAGTACTTGCACCGTTTTATCTGCTAATATCTATTACAAGCTGCAGCTGCCACCATCGTTTCAGTGACCGCGCCTCGACCTCAATCCAACATCTGCTTCTCGGTCATATTGGATTAAACCAGTTCCCCGCAAATCCGAACCTTGCGCTCTGAGGAAGTCCCTGCATCGTTTTGCTTCTCTTGTACATCTTCCCCAAAGTTATGGAGCCTGCGGCGGCCAATGAGGTTAGTGAACCAGACATGGAATCTCTTTGCGGAAGCAGAGACATCCCAGCCATGCAAACCGATAGACAGCTGAATTTACAACTAGAGGGTACCCAAACACAAGGAAGACTCCTCTGGCTAGGACATAGGGTACACATAGGGCAGTCAGTAGCTTCATTATGATCGGGAACACAACCTCACGCAGCACCCAAAAACCTTGCAACCTTGAGAAACCATCTTCTCTCACCTCATGTGACCCCGCACCAGTATATCCTGTTGCATTGGGGGAGAAAACATCATTCATTGTTGATAATACATCTTCAAATGCGATAATATGGAACATAAAAGCCACAAAGGGATTGAAGGGTTGGATCTCCAGCCACAAGAAATAACAATAACCAGGATCCAAAAGAAACACGACTGCGAGGGAATGATGACTTGAATAACCTTTACCCATATTGACAATAACGTAGAACTCTAAACAACAATACCACGCTACTTCCAAATTTGCTTAAACAGAACTGCTGTCTTCTTCGTCTAACATGCTCAATGGAATATCTGGCTCCAGCTATAGCAGTCCAAATAACGTACAGCTTCCAATGATGAAAGCATATAGATCCATGAAATGGGAAGACAAAAAAGAATATTAACATTATGAAGCATGGGGACTATAAATAATCCAATCAACAATGTTACTTGATGCATGCCAAGGGTAATTGGAAGAAGGGGAATGGCATTGAAGAGTGCACGTCCAAGTGAAACTGGTAAAACTCTCAAGGCGGAGTTAATAACAAGCAGAGTCATCCAGGCAATCACCAGCAAGAGGACGATGCGATGAACAAAGCCGTACCTGCTACAATTCAGAGATAGACAAGAATAGCGCTACAATAACATGATGAAGCTTTTGGATTATCAAAATGAGAAACTTAAGTAGTGTATTTTGATTTATGAATCGATAGCCATAGTTCAATCCTTCAAGGGTACACTCATAAAACACCAATGCCAGGGAGGATTATTCAAAAAACTATCAGGTCCCAATGGTATTACTTGTTGTCCATCACGCCTAATCTCAATATTTCTATCATGCCAGATTTGAAAGAGAAGCATGTCAGCTGATATTTCTGTAAATGGGTCGGATACGCTGCATGAACAGTTTTGCATTCAGAAAACAAAAGATGATAAATCAACAATGAAAGAAATTGCAGTAAAAGATTCCATAAAAAAAATAGAAAGTGTCTGCTTACGAGGAAAAATGGAAGGAGCCATGCGCATAGCAAGTTTGACTGGCAAAAATACCAGCATCACTATCAAACTCCCATAAACTGCAACAGACAACAGAACTCTGCGAGCACGCATGTGTACATGATCATCAATTAGATCACGGAATGGATCAGCAGGATCTCGAAGAAAGTACAGAACTCCAGTACGCAGAACCTGTCACAGCAAGTGAAGAAAGGTCATAAGTGTAAAAGACTCAGACTACAATTCCAGAACTAAAATACGATGGCAAGGAGCAATATCCTTCGAAGTGAAAGAATCCAAGCCCTCTCCATTAATGCGACCACCATTTGTCAAAAGATGGTGTAACAACCACCTCCACCATTGTCAAAGTTTTTGGTATAACCACCAAGTACTACATTAATTTTATTAACATTTGAGCCATTACTTTAACTATAAATTGAGCTCTCATTTGAGAGCTTAAGCATCCCAAATAAGATTAAGAAGTTTCAAGTAAGAGAACTTAGTGAGAAGCTCTAAGTAAGAGAGTGTAGACATCGCATTTTCATAGTCCGATAATGATTCTCATGTAGGGAAACCGTATGAAAATTAAGGGAGATTGTAAGGTTTAAATGCTGGAGAGAAACTAACTACATCCGGACGCATATAAACTTTAAGCCCGGCCCGAACACCAATTACCTCCGACCGGATACACCTCCACATCCGGCTCGACAGGTGTCGCGTTTCCAGTTTTACAGAAGGACTCAATCTCTTTCATTCTTAACCAATTTCCATAAAACCATATTCTTTCCCTCTTAAACATTTTCCCCAATTATCTTTTTCCTTATTACCACCTTCTATAATAATCAATTTCCCTTTTAAAAGAGATTATTTCCTTCCTACATTAAAAAACCATCACTATAAAAGGGAGGACCTTCACAAAAATAAGGAACCTTTGGATAGATTCGAATTTTGAAGCTCCTTAACCGATCCTCTGTAAAAAAAAAACAATGAAACACACTTACCAACATTAAAGCAAAGACCCAAAAACCTTTTAAATCTCTCTCCGGTAGATAAAGCCAACATTCAACCAAGACTATCAAACGTGTTCTCTAAGCCGAGATACACCTAAGATAAGACCTGAGGGCTTTAACACTTAATTTCGCATTCACTGTTTTGACACAATATCTCCGGCCAGATACACCTCCACATCCGGCCAGACATACACTGGTCATAAATGAACTCCGACCGTACATAGGCTTCATATGGAAGCATACTTCCATGTGGTATATAGGATGGAAACCTAGACGTAAATTCCGCAGCTGAATTCGAATAGATGACCGGTGCGTAATCACACGCGTATAACGCAAGCACACGTATCGTTCAAGTAGTATAAAAAGTATCGATCCCACGAGGACTTAATACTTAACTATTAATTTTATGAGGTTCAATGATTACTAGTATCTAACAGGTTGATTGATTGATTTGAAATGGTGATGATTTTGAATTTAAAAACAAGTAACTAAAATTGCGCGAATAGGTTTAAGAAAATTCAATATTAAAAAATTCTAGCTATCTGGTTGTGAATCTTCCAATATCATTTAAAGATGACGTGGTTATTTCATTTTTGTGTAATATATCGTTTTACTAACCTGGAACACTAAATTATGCGAAAGCCTCTGTCGATGGTCAGACGTAAATACCCAGTATAACCCAATTGAACCATATGTCTATGTCAACCAAATTACATGGATTCATTAGTTTAAGTTCCCTTATAAACCGGTGATATTGGATTTCATCACAACCCCAGATAATTGACTTAGTTACGATACATATTTACGGGTAGTAAGAACTTAAATAAAATAAAAGACATAAAGTAAAATACTGAAAATTAAATGCTGAAAAGTAAATGCTGAAAGTAAATTACTGAAAAGTAAATGATGAAAGTAAATTGCTGAAAGTAAATTGATGAAAAGTAAATGCTGAAAGTAAATTGCTGAAAGTAAAATACTGAAAAGTAAATTGCCGAAAAGTAAATAAAGTAAAAGTACAATAAAAGAAAATGCTGAGGTAAAATGATCCACTTTTATTACTTCTATTTTAGATATCTCCCTTAATATAATATATTAACTTTGCATGATGATTACCACCAGCCATATAGGCGGTATCCAAATTAAGTCAAATTAATAATTAATTACCAACCGACCAATCAGGCAGTATCCATTTTAGTCAGGTTAAAACCAATTTAAATAATTACCAACCGACCAATATGGCGGTATCCTCATTAAGTCGGATTTTAACTAGTTTATATATTATAATTAAGGGAGATTAATCTAAATATTAGCCATAAAAGTTTTACCTTTTACCCCAGTAAAGGGGAGTTACCCCCTCATTACTGAAAAGTAAAAACTGAAAATTAAAGAAAGAAAAGTACTGTGCGTAAAAGTAAATTACGGAAAGTAAAAACTGAAAATTAAAGAAAAGAAAGTGCGAAAGCGGAAATTAATTACTGAAAGCTGTAAATAAACAAACAAGATACAATCTTCTTAGTATTCTTAATGAATTTTTTAGAATAAATTATGAATTTACAAATGAAATGGCTTGGTATTTATAGGCAAAATTTTGCCTCCATCAAATCATCCACCAAATCCATTATTAATTGTTCCACTAATTGCTCCACTATTTGCTCCACCAAATACATTATTAATTGCTCCACTAATTGCTTATCATTTTTGGTGGTGATTTGATAATTTTTATTATTTATTTATTAATTTATTTTTTGCTTTGAAAATGATTGAAAATGACTTTAATAATTACACACAACACACTTCTAGATGGTTCATCAATTTCGGGCATGAAATCTTCCGAATTAGAAGTTATTTTGTCTTTCAAAGTTGTAGATCTTTGATTCTTATTTAATCTGGAACTTGAATCAGCTCAATCCGATATCAGAGTAAATAGTTATGCCCAAAATACGGCAGATGCGCAAAATTGGAATTTCCAAAACTGCACTTCGTTAAAACGCCATTTCAAGTTTCCAATCTCCAAAAAATGTCAAGTCCAATTTTTGCCCTTATTTGACCCACATTCGTCCTAAATAATTCTCATTGTGTCCCAATATTTATTTATATGTAAAATAAACTAAAACACATCAAACGTTCATCAAACCCGAGAAACTAAACAACATATTAAGTAAAATTAGCGTAAATATTGATTTATTTTCGCTCATCCAACCCCCTGATGAGCGGAAAATATATCAATATTTACCGCCCCCCATTAACTTAATATTTTGTTTAGTTTCTCGGGTTTGATGAACATTTTGATGTGTTTTAGTTTATTTTGCAGATAAAATAATATCAGGTCTCAATGAAATCATTTAGGATGAAATATGGGTCAAATAAGGGAAATTATTGGACTTGATATATTAATTTTGGAGATTGGAAACTTGAAAGGGCGTTTTGACGAAGTGCAGTTTTGGAAATTCCAATTTTGTGCATCTGTCGTATTTTGGGCATAACTTTTTACTCAGATATCGGATTGAGCTGATTCAAGTGTCAGAGTAAAGAAGACTCAAAGATATACAACTTTGAAAGAGAAAATATTTTCGAATTCTGAAGAGTTAATGACCGAAATTGATGAACCATCCAGAAGTGTGTGATGTGTAATTATTAAAGTCATTATCAATCATTTTCAAAGCAAAATATAATTAATAAATAATTAATAAAAATTATCAAATCAACACCAAACAAGATAGAAATTAGTGGAGCAATTATGGATTTGGTGGAGTAATTAGTAGAGAAATTAATAATGGATTTGGTGGAGATTTGATGGATGATTTGATATAGGCAAAATGTTGCCTATAAATACCAAGCCATTTCATTTATAAAATTCATACTTTCTTCTTTGAAATTCCTTAAGAATAAATAAGAAGATTGTATCTAGTTTGTTTTTTATTTTCAGTTTTCAGTAATTAATTTTCACTTTCGCACTTTCTTTTCTTCTTTTCAGTTTTTACTTTCCGTAATTTACTTTTACGCACAAACAGTTTCTTCTTTACTTTTGCTTTTTATTTTTTCATTAACTTTGCTTTCAAGCAATGAGGAGGTAACTCCCCTCTGTGGTAACAAATGACTTTTATTATGCTATCTAGATTAATCTCCCTTAATTATATATATAAATGATTTAAAACCTGACTTAATGAGGATACCGCTATATTGGCCGGTTGGAAATTAATTATAAATTGGTTTTAACCTGACTAGTATGGATACCGCCTGGTTGGTCGGTTGATAATTAATTATTAATTTGACTTAATCAGGATACCCGCTATATGGCTGGTTGGTAATTATCACGCAAAGTTAATATATTATATTAAGGGAGATATCTAAAATAGTAGTAATAAAAGTTGATCCTCTAACCCCAGCATTTTGTTTTATTGTACTTTTACTTTATTTAATTCAGTAATTTAATTTTTAGGAATTTACTTTCAGTAATTTACTTTTATTTTTTTTTTTACTTTTTACTTTTTACTTTTACTTTTACTTTTTTTACTTTCAGCATTTACTTTTCAGTATTTAATTTTCAGAATTTACTTTATGTCTTTTATTTTATTTAAATTTTTACTACCCGTAAATATGTGTCGATAAAAGCCAGTTATCTGAGGTTGTGATGAATCCAATATCCACCCCACCGTTTATAGGGGTTAAATTATAGTTTGGGTAATTAAAGGTTTATTTATTGAGTCTTAATCTTAATGCTTTTTATTAACTGGCCATTAATAAAATTGAACTGGTAAACTTAAAATGAACTAGACATAGGGATTTTAAGTTTAAGACCTTAGACTCAATAGCCCACGATCTTCCTTGAGGATAGATAACCCTTTAATAGATTTCCTTCCTTACAGGATAGGAATATACCTGTCGGGCGGGGGTAGCCATAATTGGAACTTAAACTTAATGAATCCAGATAATTTGGTTGACATAGACATATGGTTCAATTGGGTTAATATTGGATATTTGTGTCTGACCATCGGAAGAGGCTTACACATTTTAGTGTTCCAGGTTAATAAATCAATATTTTACCCAACTATAAGATAACCACTTCATCTTTAAAATGATATTGGAAGAAATCACAACCCTAGATAGTTTTTAATATTGAATTTTCTTAAAACCTATTTTCGACAATTTTATTTACATGCTTTTAAATTTAGAATCGTCACCTTTTCAAATCAATCAATCAACCTGTTAGATACTAGTAATCATTTGACCTCATAAAATTAATAGATTAGATATTAAGTCCTCGTGGGATCGATATTTTTATACTACTTGAACGATACGTGCGCTTGCGTTATACGTGTGTGTTTACGCTCCGGTCAAGTTTTTGGCGCCGTTGCCGGGGACTTATTTATCTTTTACTATTAGTTTAGGGGTTAGATACCTTTACTTGTATCTATTTCTTTTTACTTATTGCTTTTGTTTTCTTGTGTTTCAGGTTTCAGAAACTTCATGAGACGAACCAGAAGTTTTGAACTCGACGACCGCTTGACCCAGAATTGAAAGAACCATCAGACAGTTGAGAAGGGAAAGACGAGAAAGCCAAGAAGCTTTAGTCAACATGGAACCTGAACCTTTGGAGTTGCACCACCAATTCACATTCGAGATAGAACCATTCCGGGTGGTTGACAGACTCATTTATTGCACTGTACTCCCTCCCTTACCAGCAAATGCGGGTGACATCAAAACATGCATCCGGATGATTCAACACTCAGTTCAGTTCGGGGGGAATGCAACTGAAGATCCTAATTCCCACATCAGCAACTTCCTGGAAGTTTGCAGCACTTTCAACTACAACAGAGCATCAGAAGATGCAATGAGACTGCGAGTTTTTCCATATTCCTTGAAGGACAGAGCTAAATCTTGGCTACATTCACTACCAGCAGGTTCCATCACAACTTGGAACACTTTAGCCACCAAATTTCTTGCAAAGTACTTTCCACCAGCCAGAACCGGAAAACTGAGGAATGACATCACATCCTTTGTACAACAAGATTCAGAATCCCTCTACGAAGCTTGGGAAAGGTACAAAGATTTGCTCCAGAAATGTCCTCACCATGAGATTCCAAAATGGCTTCAAGTCCAAACATTCTATAATGGACTTTCTGGAATAATGAGAACCACAATCGATGCTGCTGCTGGAGGAGCTTTAATGGCAAAAGGAGAAGATCAAGCCTGGGAACTAATCGAAGAAATGGCCAACAACAATTCCTTGTGGCCAACAGAAAGGAGCATGATCCAAAGAATTGCAGGAATTTATGAAAGTGGAGCCAATACAGCAGTTAACACCAAGCTAGATCAGATGGCAAATTCATGGAGACTCTTACCACTGGATCCACAAGTTCACCATATGGAGGAATACCAGAGTCAAACCAACTTGAAGAAACGGTGAATTTTGTCAACAATTTCAACAGACAAGGGAACAATCCTTATTCCAACACTTACAACCCAGGGTGGAGGAATCATCCTAATTTTTCATGGAGCACAATTCAGGCCAACAGCGGAACTATCCACCACCTGGATTCCAGCAAACGAACAAAGGCCATGAGCGGAGGCAATGACCAGGAATATCAGAAGTGCTGGCTCAGTTAAAAAAGTACGATGCTATCTTTTCAGAGCCAATCAGCTTCCATCATCAAAGCACTGGAGAATCAAATTGGACAACTGGCCAATGCTCAGAGTTACAGACCGCCAGGTACCCTTCCTAGCAACACAAGAGCCAAATCCAAGAAACATGGGGAATAAGCAATGTCATGCCATCATGTTAAAAAGCGGTACTGAAATCAACAAAGATGTTGGAGCCAAAACAACTGCTGAGGAAGTTCCAAAAGAAACAAAGCAACAGATGGAGGAAAAGAAGTAAGGAAAAAAAAACAGATCACTCACTCCACCTCCACCTTTTCCTCAACGTCTTCAGAAGAACAAATTGGACAAGCAATTTTCTCGGTTCCTGGAGATCTTCAAAAAGCTGCATATCAACATTCCATTTGCAGAAGCTTGGAACAAATGCCCACCTATGCCAAATTCATGAAAGATATTCTTTCACGAAAATGGAGATTGGGAGATTATGAGACAGTAGCATTAACAGAAGAATGCAGTGCCATCATTCAGAGGAAACTTCCCCCAAAGTTGAAAGATCCGGCAGTTTCACTGTCCTTGCGTCATAGGAGAACATAACTTTGGTAAGGCTTTGTGTGATTTAGGTGCGAGTGTTAACTTGATGCCTTTTTCTATTTTCAGGAAATTACAGATTGGGAAACAATGCCACTTCAGTCTCACTACAACTTGCTGATAGAACGCTCGTATTTCCAAGAGGCGTAGTTGAGGATGTGCTGGTCAAGGTTGACAAATTCATTTTCCCAGCAGATTTTATTGTCCTTGATATGGAGGAAGAAGCAGACGTGCCAATCATCCTCGAGAGACCATTCTTGGCTATAGGTCGAACCATTATTGATGTACAAAAAGGAGAATTAACCATGAGGGTACATGAACAAGAAGTAACATTCAATGTTTTCAAGGCCATGAATTTCCCAGATGATGAAAAGAAGGAGGAATGTTTCAAACTCGATGTGATACACAGTACCATTCAGAACTCTGATGAAAGACAAAGTTCTACTACTGACAAACTTAAAACATGTCAATTGCCTGTAAGCCTAAAGATAAAGCATCTTTTGTACTGAAGGAGCCAATTCTTGCACTACAAGCAACAGGAGAGAAAAAGTTCCACCAGCTCAACGAATTGGAGGAATTTCACAATCAGCCTTTTGATGATGCCAAATTGTACAAAGAAAAGGGCAAGAAGAGACATGATGAGAAGTTAGTGCGCATACAACTGGAACCAGGGCAAAGGTTACTGTTAAACAAATCAAGGGTGAAATTCTTCCCATGGAAGCCAAAATCACGGTGGTCAGGTCCATTTGTGATCACCAAGGTTTTACCAAATAGAGCCGTTGAGATACATGATCCTGACGCTAACAAAACTTTCAAGTTTAAAAACAAGCGTGTCAACACTACTGGGGAGAATCATTTGAGCGACAAAAAGAAGTGTTACACTTTCAGATCCAGCTTAACGTTCAAGAAGTCAAGTCTGGCTGACGACTTTAAACTTAGCGCTAGCAGGGAGGCAACCCATGCAATTTGTGTATATATTGTGATTTGGTGTGTTTTATTTTTGTGTGTTTAATTTTTGCAGGTTTAGTCATTTCAAGATGGAAGAAGCTCTCGCAATCTTCACAAGCAATTTCCTTCTCTCCCTCAAGAATCTCTGATGAAAGTTTACAAAGCTCGCTTAGAACGGATAAGATTACTGATGATCAAAGGTATTCCTAATGATATTCGTTGGGTAATTGAAGCACGAGTTCGATTGGCAGGTGAGTTTTCTGACTCTTTTATTTCACATCTGCCTGGCTTAGGAAAGAGCACATATGCTAAAAAGAGAAGAGCCAAAGAATGTGTGTTTGTTATAAATGTGCTCGCATATTTTGTAATACTCGTTGTCGTTCTTTAGGATGGTGTCCGATAACCGCGAAGTAAGATTACTTCATTAGGGATGGCTTAGTAAGGAGTCTTTGGATGACATATCTAAAACTCTTGAGACGCATCCCAGTGGATGTGTGTCATGAAATTCGCATGTTATATGAACAATTCCAAAAGGAAAGACAATTGTTAAGTCTCGGGAATCTGACTCAAAAAGACCATGTTTGCCAATTTATAAGAAAATTGGATGGGAAGCTTGTCCCTGACGCATAGACGTCAATCAAGCCATTACTTTTCTTGTAAATATTATATCTCTTTGTCTTTTCTTAATAATTGTGATTTGTTTTGTTTTTTTCTTTTATTTTCTCAGACAGGATCCAGACCTTTTTGACTATCACGATATTATTTCGCTACTAATCGTCATCTGGAAGATATTTGTGCTATTTTTACTCACCCTTTTCAGGTACTATAAATTCAGCCCGTCATTGCACTTTTGAAACATCTAGAGTTGAGAAAGAAATACATATAAAAATGGAAGCCACTTCAAGAAGACGAGCTGAAAACATCTGTGTGTTTTGCGGTAGTAGTGTTGGAACTAAACCCAATACATAGAAGCAACCAGAATTGGGTCGAGTCTTAGCTGCAAGGAATATGCACTTAATATGGCGGAGGAAATCTTGGACTTTGGGGATCGTTTCAAAGGCTATACAGGAAGGAGGCAGTCACGTTTTGGGAATCATCTCAAAACCTTTGGCAGAGGCAATCTTATTGGATCATCAAACGGAGAGGAACTGATCGTGCCAGGTATGTCTGAACGACTGGTAGAAATGATTAACCGTGCTGATGCTTTTAGTCGCTTTGCCAAGTGGCTTGGGTACATTGGAGGAAATTTTTTATTGTGCTATCTGGGGCGAACCTGAACATACACCAGAAACCGCTTGGACTGCTCAACGTTGATGGATTTTATGATTTTCTTTGTGTGTTTCTTGATGATGCTTGGAGAAATGGGTTCGTGTCGAAACCTTTGAAAGAACCCCTCTTTACTTTACGGCCAGAACTGCTCCGGATCTAATAGACCAACTCATAGCCTATGAACCACGAGTTGACCCTATCCTTTCAAAGATAAATTTGTCTGAGGACGATCGTGGTAAGAGGCGTAGGATTAATCTGGATCTTAACCTTTAATTTCTTGTAGATTTTCAGCTAACCAGGTATTATCTTTCTAACTCTTCCTTCTACTGTTTAAGACATTGGGGACAATGTCTAATTTAGGTTTGGGGGAGGGAATTAGTTGATAAGTACCTCGTTTTTAGTTTGTGTGTTTGTTTTATTTTTACTTAACCAAATTTTTTCGAAAAATACAAAAAAATTGAAAAATTTCAAAAATTACAAATATTTTGTTTTGGTTTTTGTTTTGTTTTGTTTTTTTTTTTGTGTGTGTTTTTATTTTGACTAAAAAGTGAAATTGGTAATAGATAGCTGAGTAAGGAGTTTCCACTCCTGAGACGTATCTCAGACCTATTTCGAAACAAGTTAATTTTTGTTTATTTCATTTTGAATTATTTAATTTTTGAATTCTCCTTAAAACGGACTAAAATGGATCTTCTTGTGCTCAGTTGACAGATATTATCAACATATATAGTAACATACGGACATGAGCTAAAATTGAAAAGTTTGTAATATTCAGTGCTCTAGTTTAATTGAAGGAAACATCTCAAAGGCAATGGAGTAAAAAATAAAAAAATAAAACGTCTGAGATCCGAGTTATTAAGTCTGTAAGGGTGTTTTAACACCTAGTGCCCTAAAGCAACTGGTTTGGGAGTCACTGGCCCAAAGCTCGTTACATGGATCGAAGATGCTGCAAAAATATATATCTGAAGTCTGAGTAATTAAGTCCGTAGGGGTGTCCTTAACACCTGGTGCCCTAAAGCCAACTGGTTTGGGAGTCACCGACCCAACACTCGCTAAATAGATGGAAGATATTGTATATAAATAAATAAAATAGAGAAAAATCAAAGAAAAATCAGAAAAATGAGAAAAATTATTCCATTGCTCCAAAAAGGTGTGAATCTGATAAAAATTTAGGACAAAAATATTACTCTCTTATCAACTGCACTTATGACTGTTGTGGGCAAAAATGAGTTGTTTAATATTTGTTGGCTATGTATATGGAGAATGGTAAAAATAATCGGAGAATTTACTTATTCGGTAATTTAGAATAAAACAAAACAACTAGTAACTTGGAGTAGAAGTTTCACCTGATTATTCACTAACATCTTTATTCTCTTTTCGCTTGTCTTTTTGCTTTTGTGTGCATTAGTTTTACTACCTTTTTATTTTTGTAAAATGTTTGTGGGTATCATTGCTTTAAACCCTCACGAGACTACAACTCGTCCACTAGGGACACCTAGGGGTTTAAAGGCTTGTTGCATATGCTAAATGCAACCGTGATCCCTACGAAAGTGGCTTAGTTTAATTTTATTATTATTTTGTTATTTTGCTCGAGGACTAGCAAAATTTTAGGTTTGGGGGTGTGATGAGCGGAAAATATATCAATATTTACCGCCCCTTTAACTTAATATTTTGTTTAGTTTCTCGGGTTTGATGAACGTTTTGATGTGTTTTAGTTTATTTTGCAGATAAATAATATCGGGTCTCAATGAAATCATTTAGGATGAAATATGGTCAAATAAGGGCAATTATTGGACTTGATATATTAATTTTGGAGATTGGAAACTTGAAAGGGCGTTTTGACGAAGTGCAGTTTTGGGAATTCCAATTTTGCGTATCTGTCGTATTTTGGGCATACTATTCACTCAGATATCGGATTGAGTTTATCAAGTTTCAGAGTAAGAAGACTCAAAGATCTACAACTTTAAAATAAAGAGAACTATTTTCGAATTCTGATATTTAATGACCGAAATTGATGAACCATCCAAAGTGTGTGATGTGTAATTATTAAAGTCATTATCAATCATTTTCAAAGCAAATATAAATTAATAATAATTATAAAATTATCAAATCAACACCAAACAAGAGATAGCAATTAGTGGAGCAATTATGGATTTTGGAGTAATTAGTGGAGAAATTAATAATGGATTTGGTGGAGAATTTGATGGATGATTTGATATAGGCAAAATGTTGCCTATAAATACAAAAGCTTTCATTTGTAAAATTCATACTTTCTTCTTTGAATTCCTTAAGAATAAATAAGAAGATTGTATCTAGTTTGTTTATTTTCAGTTTTCAGTATTAATTTTCACTTTCGCACTTTCTTTTCTTTACTTTTCAGTTTTTACTTTCCGTAATTTACTTTTACGCACAAACCGTTTCTTTCTTTACTTTTGCAGTTTTTATTTTTTCAAGCAATGAGGAGGTAACTCCCCCTTGCTGGGGTGAAAGGTAAAGCTTTTATTATTGCTATCTAGATTAATCTCCCTTAATTATAATATATAAACGATTTAAAATCCTGACTTAATGAGGATACCGCAATATTGGCCGGTTGGAAATTAATTATAAATTGGTTTTAACCTGACTAAGTATGGATAACCGCCTGGTTGGTCGGTTGGTAATTAATTATTAATTTGACTTAATCAGGATACCGCCTATATGGCTGGTTGGTAATTATCACGCAAAGTTAATATATTATATTAAGGGAGATATCTAAAATAGTAGTAATAAAATTGATCCTCTAACCCTTGCATTTTCTTTATTGTACTTTTACTTTATTTAATTTCAGTAATTTAATTTTTAGGAATTTACTTTCAGTAATTTACTTTTATTTTTTTTTAACTTTTTACTTTTTACTTTTACTTTTTTACTTTTTTTTTTACTTTTTCCAGCAATTTACTTTTCAGTATTTAATTTTCAGAATTTACTTTATGTCTTTATTTATTTAAATTTTTACTACCCGTAAATATGTGTCGTAACTAAGCCAGTTATCTGGGGTTGTGATGAAATCCAATATCACCGGTTTATAGGGGTTAAATTATAGTTCGGGTAATATAAATGTTTATTTATTGAGTCTTAATCTTAATGCTTTTTATTAACTGGCCATTAATAAAATTGAACTGGTAAACTTAAAATGAACTAGACATAGGGATTTTAAGTTTAAGACCTTAGACTCAATAGCCCACGATCTTCCTTGAGGATAGATAACCCTTTAATAGATTTCCTTACAGGATAGGAATATACATGTCGGGCGGGGGTAGCCATAATTGGAACTTAAACTTAATGAATCCAGATAATTTGGTTGAGAAAAGAGATAAAGAAGTTAGTGACTAAACAGATGAAACATCTAATCCAAGTCAATAGTTGTTTTGTTTCATTCTAAATTACCGAATAAGTAAATTGTAGGCACTGCATTTTTGCATGTAAGTCCCTATGATGAGTCTCATTTGGAGACACTACCTTTTAAGTCGCGGGAAACAGATGTCGGAAGGGAAGAGTCAAGAATTGACACATTAATTGTTGGAATTAATTCGTTTGTTTATGCTTCGGGTTGCTTGTTGAACTTCCGTTTTAAAACACACCCTTGGCCCAAACCCCCACAAACCACACACCAAGCCCACACATAACTAAGACACACACCAAGCCCATCTCACCCAAGCCCAATCCAAGAAATAATTAAAACATATTAAAACACCAATTAAATTAAATTAAAACCAATTAAATTAAATTAAATTAAATTAAATACAATTTAATCAAAACAAATCATAATCCTAAATTAAATAAATCCCTACCAATTTAAATATATTCCCCTACCAAAAATATAAATATTCTTTCCCTAAATTAAACACACACACAATTACTTGATTTGTTTCCTTTTTAAATTCATGCACAACCCTAACCCTAGCTCACCATTATAAAAAGAGGACTAAAACCTTGGCTTCCTCTCCTAGGCTCACATGGCAGGATACAAACCCTAAACAATAAAAGATGCCCCTCCCTCATCTTCCTCACACACTCTCGGCACCTCACTCAAACAAGAATAAACCCTAAAGCTCTCGGCCTCCCTCACTCATCACACACACTGCAACTTCAAAACAAAACCAAAGCCAAACTCACCTAAACTACAACACTCGGCAGCCCTCACACCACGACATAGACCTTAAGCCACTCAATCAACACAGCCAACCTAAACACACAGCTCACAAACTCCCCCCATTGACCAAAGCCACTAAGAAGCACAGACCCATGGCCACACAACGCCAAAAATAACACAAAACCGACAAACCCTAAGCTTCACGTGGACCATTTAAAAATCATACACACAGCACCACTACCTTCGACCAAACAACAAATCAAAAAATACCCCTTCAGCAGCCACGCCGCACACCAGAACCCTAAGAAACCTGCCCCCCACGTGATGACAAGAAACCCCCCTCACCGACTAACCTAAATCAACAAACATAGAATACACATGCCCTCATCTCTCTCTTTTTTCACTCACGCACTACACGCTAAACAGCCCCTCAAAACAACCTTATTTCACCAAAAACTGCACCCAAAATCTGTCCAGAAAACTATACTTAATCACAGCAAAACAGTAACCAATACAACCTATTCACGCACAAACTGCCACCGAAACAGCCACAACCATCACCAAAAGCAGCCCCTGAAAGTTACCCCTGCACCATCGAAAAATCACCCCAAAACAGTAGCCTTTTTACCGCAAAAATAGTAGCCTTTTACCGCAAAATAGTGACTGAAAATAGAAGCAAAACAGCAGCAAAACGGTGTGAAAATAGCGGCCCAAACAGCGAAACAACGAGGGAAAACGTTGAACCAGTGAACCGGAGGAGTTGCGGAGCATCAGCCCTTCCGACGACTGTGTACCGTACTTTCGAGAGACGATTTAAAAGGTTAGACCCGAGGGCACTTTTCTTATTTATTTTCATTCATCTTTTAATTGTTTTATTTATTTTCTTCGCATGAGAGTCGCTTGTGGATGCATGTTGTGGCCTTTGAATGGATGGAAAAATGTGTCGTTTCTCGTGGTATATAGGATGTAAACCCAGACGTAAATTCCGTAGCCGAATTCGAATGGACAGTAGTGCGGTCTGTACTTGGGATACAACTCCACGTACCACTTGAGCAATCAACACATGTTTCACTTTGCTTTTGTATCTTGTTCGTTTATTATTCGCATTTTATTATTCCGCCATTTAATTTCCGTACAATTATTTGTTTGTGTATTGATGATATAATGCGCATGGGCTTAGTATGTTGGTCTAAATGTTCTATATTTGAGGGAAGAAAAGTCCAAAAGGCTACCTTTACAACAATACTTTGCCGCGCCGGACAAAGTGTTTTTGATTGAGTGTGAGATATATTTAATCGAATATACGAAGTCCTATATTGTTGTCTTTATTTTATATGCATTGTAATGTAATGCGCATGGGCTAACTAGGGTGGATTAAAGGTCCTCTATTCGAGGGAAAATGCCTAAAGGGCTACCTTTACCACGATGTTTTGCCGCGCTGGACGAAGTGTGTTTGGTTGAATGTGAGATGTGTTTAATTGAGTATAAGAAGTCCTATATTGTTGTCTTTATTTTATATGCATTGTAATGTGATGCACATGGGCTTAGTATGTTGGTCTAAAGGTTCTCTATTTGAGAAAAGAAAAGCCTAAAAGACTACCTTTACGATAATACTTTGCCGCACCTTTTATTATTCCGTTATTCGTTTTATGTATGACATCTCCTTGCATAATCATGCATCATATTGCATTACGCATGGGAAAATCAAGTTGGATTAAAGGTCCTCCATTTTGAGGGATAGAAAGCCGATGGGCTATCTTTGCCACGATGTTTTGTCGCGTCTGACAAAGTACGCTCGAGTGAACGTGAGATACGTTTAATCGGACACTTGAAGTCCAATATAGATGTGGGCATACGTCGCATCTCATTTCTTTCATTCTCATTATCTATCTTTTGCATCGCATCATTGCACGTTCATTTTAATGTTCAATTACCTCTTTAATTATCTCTTTACACCATATGTTTAATCGCCTCTCTTTAATATGCATGCTTGTACAATCATTGTCCATTTGCGTTTCCATGATCATCAATGTAATGCATTGTGTGAAATTATGTGTTTATCGTTATTTCAATCTACCTTTATGCATGCAAGCTTAGGCATATGTTATATGCAAATAGGTTATATGCAAATGTAGATACGAGCTTTGTTTCTATGCATGTGAACTTAGAAATAGAATACCCTTGGAAATATATGTTGCTAGATTCGATTAAATTATTACACAAATCATATCATTACAAGTGGCATAAGTAAGGGACCATTCCGAACCCAACAGTTTGAGGTCTTCCCTTGCGAGGGGTGACTGCGGCCTTAAATAATTTTCCCGGTTCACACCGGGTGGCGACTCCATGTTATTTCTCCGGTTCAGTCCCCCGCGGGAAACTCCGTACTCCCGACCGGGCCGCGAGCCCGGAATAGCGTCGCCAATTTCTGTGTCCTACAGTCTAGCGACTCCACTGGGGATAGAGAATCGGCCCCGAAAAAATGTCTTGTAATGATTGTGATTTGTGCATTAGTTAATCGTGTCTGCCGTGGGTCAAAGGGGTTTAATCAAAGGCATTATTCGAGCTAGGTAATGGTTTGGTGTCTTCCTTCATTCACTACCTTTTTAAGGAAAAACTGTGAAGGCACCTAGATAATCATTTACATGTTGCTTACTGTGATTGACTGATTTGGAGGACTCATTGTTTATTCCTATCTCCAAGACGATAAGAGCCTAAGAGGCTTGGGTATTTAAGAGAGTTCGCTCCACCCTCCCTGTGGGGAATCTACAATAGGAAATCCATTTGACAGTCAGTCATGCACCATAACTCGTTGGCACGTACCTTAAGGTATAAAAAAGGTGCGCTCACTTGGTCGTCCAAACCCTTGAGTGGGGAGACCTAGTTGTGGGCAATCCTTCGCCGACGGGAGCCTTTGTCTACACTCCTATAAACCCACACGTAGACCATAGTTGTGTGACCAATAGAAACCATCTCCTTGTGCTTGTGTTTAGGACCATCATCATTTGGACTCAGTTAGACTTCTTGTCAGAAATTCGAACTTGTTGGGCCATTTAAACTGGGATGAGTTCATATCTTATGACGATTGGGCTAAAAGTTTCTGAAATGCCGATGGGCCACTCTGTAGAAAATATTTCTTTATGCTTATGTTTGGGATCGTCGCCATTTGGATTCAGTTGGAATTTTTGACATGAGGTATAGGCTTGTTGGGCTATTTAAACTGAGACGAGCCTGTGCTTTATGATAATTGGTCCAAAAGCTTCTAAAATGCCGGTGGGCCACTTTATGTTTAGACCTCTTATCATTTGAAGTTGTTTAGCCATCTTATCGCAAAAATGTAAACCTGTTGGGCCTTTTTCAATTGGGACAAGTTTGCACCTCGCAATAGTATGATTAAATGCTTTAAAATGGTAATGGGCCGACTTATATATTCCATACATCGCACGCATCTCATGCATCTCATGCATACACGCATCATGTTAAACTCTGTGTCTTAAAAGCCATCATAGATATCCGTTAGGTTAGAAAAAAAAAAGGGTTTGTCAAGAAGGGTTTAGCAAACATGAATATCGGGGAAAAGGAAACAGAAAACCTTACGGCAAGGATAGAGAGATAAGCAAATGGCATCCAGCTGAAGTGTCCGAGAAAAGAAGAAGCTCGAAAGGCAATGGAAACAGTACTGTCGGTGGAAGTTGAGATACATTCCATGCGGGTATTAGCAGAAACAGAGTTACCTGAACAAGAATGGACCTCGCAGAGATTTGAACAGTTAGCACTACTGGATGAGAAGAGGATGAAGTCCTTACATCAAATGCACATATACCAGAAGAGGTTGGCACGGGCATTCAACAAGAAGGTGCGTCCGGCCAAGATCAGAAATGGTGATCTGGTACTTAAGCAGTCAAAGCCATCGACGACAGACCTGAGGGGAAAGTTCAGAACCAAGTGGGAAGGAGCCTACATAGTCCAGAAAGTGATGGGAAATGGGGCAATGAGACTGTCATATTTGGAAGGGAACGAGTTCACCGAGCCGATCAACGTGGATAGATTGAAGCAGTATTTTGCCTGAGGGAAAGAAGACCGAGCAGTCACCAAGAGAATTGATAGAAGGCCTAACCCAATGGGATAGGAAACTCATTCATGCATAAATGCATACACTTAACGTATTTTGCATTCCTTTTTGTGTTTGTTTTGTATTCACAAGTTTCAAAGAAGAAAAAGAGAAAGCGGCAAAGGTAAGCCAATCAGAAGCAGCAACAGTACATTGTCATCAGTTTTAGGAATGAATCATGGGGTTGAGGCCCACATCAGTCTCAGGAATGAATCAGAATCAGTATCAGTTTCAGGAATGAATCACCGGGTTGAGGCCCGCCTCAGTATTAGTCTCAGGAAGGAATCCCAGGGTTGAGGCCCATATCAGTAGTAGTTTCAGGAATGGATCCCAGGGGGCGAAGCCCACATTATCAGCAGTGGAGAGGAAGAATTACGTGGAGTGAGAGAGTGAAAAAAAAGAGTCTTTGAGGGTTAGACTCATGTCCAGTGATGACATTGTTTGCTATTGGGAGAAACCTTAGAAAATATAAGTGCGGGATGTGCTCTCATCCGGTATTCTGAATAGTTGATCTCAGCTAGACTCGCGAGCACTTGATCACAGGATCTTAGTGGTGGAAGCCTGAGTAGTCGGCAAAATGACTAGTTGAAGAGATGATGGATCAGTGAATGACCGTTTTCCTAGATGTCCATCTTGGTTTACTTATGCTATGATATATGATATGGTTGGAAACAAGGAAGAAGTCTCTGAAAAGAAAAGAAAAAATAGACCGCCTATAACCGATAAGCGTGAAGCTACCCATGGGCGAGTATTAGGACCACCATGAGGAGAAATGCTACCTTAAACGGTAGGTGTGTCGAAAAAAGAGAAAGAAAAAAAAAGAAAAAAAAAAGAAGAAAACCATATCATGTTGAGTACGAAGAAGTAATCACAGAGTGTGATCAAGACAATTAGATTGGTTAGACCCACTGATCCGATTCACCGAGACAAAATCATTGAGTTAACTTACTTAAAGGTGAAGCTACGAAAGAGCCTTAACACACACACACTTGGAGTCTAGTTTAGATCATTCACTCAGATGGTCAGATTTGAGTTGTATCAGGTACTTTGAAGGTTCTCTGGTTTCGACACGGAGCATCCGTTGAGGAAAAATATATTTAACTATCAGGATTATCTTGTGAGAGGCAGTATAATATGTTGAAATGTACCATCACATTATCAATATCAGTCTTGCCAAGTATGACACTTTGGGGGCGAGGCCCACATCATTATCAGTATCAGTCTTGCAATAGGTATGTCACTCTGGGGGCGAGGCCCACATCATTATCAGTATCAGTCTTGCCAGGTATGTCACTCTCTGGGTATGGAGACACATCAGCGTCAATATCAGTTTCGCCGGGTATGGTACTCCGGGTATGGAGACACATCAGTATCAGTATCAGTTTTGGGGATGAGTCCCGGGGGTTGAGGCGCACATTATCAGTATCAGTTTAGGGTCGAGGCCCACATCCGCATCAGTTTAGGGGCGAGGCCCGCATCCGCATCAGTTTGGGGGCGAGGCCCATATCAGTATCGGTTTGGGGGTGAGCCCATATCAATATCAGTTTGGGGGCGAGGCCCACATCGGTATCAATCTGTGGGCCGAGGCCCACATCATCATCAGTTTTGGGGATGAGTCCCAGGGTCGAGGCCTATGGGGATGCATCCCATGGTCGAGGCCCACACATATCATCAGTAATTTTGGGGATGGGTCCCAGGGTCGAGGCCCACATCAATGTCAGTTTCAGTTTTGGGGATGAGTCACAGTGCCGAGGCCCACATCAGTTTCAGTTTTGGGGATGAGTCCCAGGGCCGAGGCCCACATCAGTTTCAGTTTTGGGAATAAGTCACAGGGTCGAGGCCCGCACATCAGTATCAATTTTGGGGATGAGTCCCAAGGCCGAGGACCACATCAGTTCCAGTTTTGGGATGAGTCCCAGGGGCGAGGCCCACATCAGTATCAGTCCAGGGTTGAGGCCCACATCAATATCCGTCTGGGGCGAGGCCCACATCAGCATTGTCAGTATCAGTTTTGGGGATGAGTCCCAGGGGCGAGGCCCACATCAGTATCAGTATCAGTTTTAGGGATGAGTCCCGGGGGCGAGGCCCACATCGGCATCAGTTTTGGGGATGAGTCCCAGGGTCGTGACCCACATCATCAACAGTTTTGGGGATGTGTCACAGGGTCGTGACCCACATCATCAGCAGTTTTGGGGATGCGTCCCAGGGTCGTGACCCATATCAGCATCAGTTTTGGGGATGAGTCCCAGGGTCGTGACCCACATCATCAACAGTTTTGGGGATGTGTCCCAGGGTCGTGACCCATATTGTCAATGTTATCGGGATGCGTCCCAGGGTCGAGGCCCCCGTTGTCGGTTGCAGTTATCGGGATGAGTCATAGGGTCATGACCCACATCATCAGCAGTTTTGGGGATGCGTCCCAGGGTCGTGACCCACATTGTCAACATTATTGGGATGCGTCCCAAGGTTGAGGCCCCCGTTGTCGGTTGTAGTTATCAGGATGCATCCCAGGGTTGTTGGCCCCCTACATCATCAGTTTTGGGGATGCGTCCCAGGGTCGTGACCCACATTGTCAGCGGTATTGGGATGCGTCCCAGGGTCAAGGCCCTCGTTGTCTGTTGCAGTTATTGGGATGCGTCCCAAGGTCGTTGGCCCCCTGCATCATCAGTTTTGGGGATGCGTTCCGGGGTCGTGACCCACATTGTCAGCGGTATTGGGATGCGTCCCAGGGTCGAGGCCCCCATTGTTGGTTTCAGTTATTGGGATGCGTCCCAGGATCGAGGTCCACTGCATCATCAACTCAGTTCGAGGCAACAGGTAAGTCAGATGGCAGCTGGGTAGCCAGGTAAGTAAAAATGCATTGCATAACTTTGATAGGATTGTCATTGTCATACACTGCACAAGTCCCATCAAGTGGGGGCGACTGTAGGCACTGCATTTTTGCATGTAAGTCCCTATGATGAGTCTCATTTGGAGACACTACCTTTTAAATCGCGGAAGTCGCGGGAAACAGATGTCGGAAGGGAAGAGTCAAGAATTGACACATTGTTGGAATTAATTCGTTTGTTTATGTTTCAGGTTTGCTTGTTGAACTTCCGTTTTAAAACACACCATTGGCTCAAACCCCCACAAACCACACACCAAGCCCACACATCACTAAGACACACACCAAGTCCATCTCACCCAAGCCCAATCCAAGAAATAATTAAAACATATTTAAAACACAAATTAAATTAAATTAAAACCAATTAAATTAAATTAAATTAAATTAAATCCAATTAAATCAAAACAAATCCTATTCCTAAATTAAATAAATCCATACCAATTTAAATATATTCCCCCACCAAAAATATAAATATTCTTTCCCTAAATTAAACACACACACACAATTACTTGATTTGTTTCCTTTTTAAATTCATGCACAACCCTAACCCTAGCTCACCATTATAAAAAGAGGACTAAAACCTTGGCTTCCTCTCATAGGCTCACACGGCAAGATACAAACCCTAAATAATAAAAGATTCTCCTCCCTCATCTTCATCTTCCTCACACACTCTCGGCACCTCACTCAAACAAGAATAAAACCTAAAGCTCCCGGCCTCTCTCACTCATCACACACACTGCAACTTCAAAACAAACCAAAGCCAAACTCACCAAAACTACAACACTCGACAGCCCTCACACCACGACATAGACCTTAAGCCACTCGGCAATCAACACAGCCAACCTAAACACACAGCTCAAAAACTCCCCCCATTGAACAAAGCCACTAAGAAGCACACACCCATGGCCACACAACACCAAAAATAACACAAAACCGACAAACCCTAAGCTTCACGTGGACCATTTAAAAATCATACACACAGCACCACTACCTTTGACCAAACAACAAATCAACAAATAGCCCTTCAGCAGTCACGCCGCACACCAGAACCCTAAGAAACCTGCCCCCCACGTGATGACAAGAAACCCCCCTCACCGACTAACCTAAATCAACAAACATAGAATACGCACGCCCTCATCTCTCTCTTTTTTCACTCACGCACTGTACGCTAAACAACCCCTCAAAACAGTCTTATATCACCGAGAAACAGTCATTAACTGCAGCCCTCAGGTTACCAAAAAACACCCCCTTAAAACAGCCTTATATCACCAAAAACTGCACCCAAAATTTGTCCAGAAAATTGTACTTAATCACAGCAAAACAGTAACCAATACATCCTTATTCACGCACAAACTACCACCGAAACAGCCACAAACCATCACCAAAAACAGCCCCTGAAATTTACCCATGCACCACCGAAAAATCACCCCAAAACAGTAGCCTTTTTACCGCAAAAATAGTAGCCTTTTACCGTAAAATAGTGACTAAAAATAGCAGCAAAACAACAGCGAAACAGAGCGAAAATAGCGGCCTAAACAGCGAAATAGCGAGGGAAAACGTTGAACCAGTGAACCGGAGGAGTTGCGGAGCATCAACCCTTTCGACGACCGTGTACCGTACTTCCGAGAGACGATTTAAAAGGTTAGACCTGAGGGCACTTTTCTTATTTATTTTCATTCATCTTTTAATTGTTTTATTTATTTTCTTCGCATGAGAGTCGCTTGTGGATGCATGTTGTGGCCTTTGAATGGATGGGAAAATGGGTCGTCTCTCGTGGTATATAGGATGGAAACCCAGACGTAAATTCCGTATCCGAATCCGAATAGACGGTAGTGCGGTATATACTTGGGATACAGCTCCACGTACCACTTGAGCAAACGGCACATGTTTCACTTTGCTTTTGTATCTTGTTCGTTTATTATTCGCATTTTATTATTCCGCCATTTAATTTCCGTACGATTATTTGTTTGTGTATTGATGATATAATGTGCACGGGCTTAGTATGTTGGTCTAAAGGTTCTCTATTTGAGGGAAGAAAAGTCCAAAGGCTACCTTTACAACAATACTTTGCCGCGCCGGACAAAGTGTGTTTGATTGAGTGTGAGAAATGTTTAATCGAATGTACGAAGTCCTATATTGTTGTCTTTATTTTATATGCATTGTAATGTAATGCGCATGGGCTAACTAGGGTGGATTAAAGGTCCTCTATTCGAGGGAAAATGCCTAAAGGGCTACCTTTACTACGATGTTTTGCCGCGCCGGAAGAAGTGTGTTTAGTTGAATATGAGATGTGTTTAATTGAGTATACGAAGTCCTATATTGTTGTCTTTATTTTATATGCATTGTAATGTGATGCACATGGGTTAACTAGGGTGGATTAAAGGTCCTCTATTCGATGGAAAATGCCTAAAGGGCTACCTTTACCATGATGTTTTGCCGCGCCGGAGGAAGTGTGTTTGGTTGAATGTGAGATGTGTTTAATTGAGCATGTGAAGTCCTATATTGTTGTCTTTATTTTATATGCATTGTAATGTGATGCGCATGGGTTTAGTATGTTGGTCTAAAGGTTCTATATTTGAGAAAAGAAAAGCCTAAAAGGCTACCTTTACGACAATACTTTGACGCGCCTTTTATTATTCCGTTATTCGTTTTATGTCTAACATCTCCTTGCATAATCATGCATCATTTTGAATTGCGCATGGGCAAATCAAGTTGGATTAAAGGTCCTCCATTTTGAGGGATAGAGAGCCGATGGGCTACCTTTGCCATGATGTTTTGCCGCGCCGGACAAAGTACGCTCGATTGAACGTGTGATACGTTTAATCGGACACTTGAAGTCCTATATAGACGTGGGCATACGTCACATCTCATTTCTTTCATTCTCATTGTCTATCTTTTGCATCGCATCATTGCACGTTCATTTTAATGTTCAATTACCTCTTTAATTATCTCTTTACACCATGTGTTTAATCGTCTCTCTTTAATATGCATGCTTGTACAATCATTGTCCATTTGCGTTTCCATGATCATCAATGTAATGCGTTTGTGAAATTATGTGTTTATCGTTATTTCAATCTACTTTTATGCATGCAAGCTTAGGCATAGGTTATATGCAAACGTAGATACGAGCTTTGTTTCTATGCATGTGAACTTAGAAATAGAATACCCTTGGAAATATATGTTGCTAGATTCGATTAAATTATTGCACAAATCATATCATTACAAGTGGCATAAGTAAGGGACCATTCCGAACCCAACGGTTTGAGGTCTTCCCTTGCGAGGGGTGAGTGCGGCCTTAAATCATTTTCCCGGTTCACACCGGGTGGCGACTCTATGTTATTTCTCCGGTTCAGTCCCCCGCGGGCTACTCCGTACTCCCGGCCGGGCCGCGAGCCCGGAACAGCGTCCCCGATTTCTGTGTCCTACATAAATTCTCCGATTATTTTTACTATTCTTCATATACACAGTCGACAAAATATTAATCAACTCATTTTTTCCCACAACAGTCACAAGTGCAGTTGATAAGAGAGTAATATTTTTGTCCTGAAGTTTTATCAGAATTCTCATCTTTTTGCAGCAACGGAATAATTTTTCTGATTTTTCTTAATTTTCTGATTTTTTTCTTTGATTTTTGATTGATTTATTTATTTATATACAATATCTTCCATCTATGTAGCGAGTGTTGGGTTGGTGGCTCCCAAACCAGTTGGCTTTAGGGCACCAGGTGTTAAGACACCCCTACAGACTTAATTACTCAGACTTCAGATATATATTTTTTTGCAACATCTTTGATCCATGTAGCGAGATTTGGGCCAGTGACTCCCAAACTAGTTGGTTTTAGGGCACTAGGTGTTAAAACACCCCTACAGACTTAATAACTCGGATCTCAGAGCTTTTTTTTTTTTTTTTTTTTTATTCCAATGCTTTTCATAGATGCTTCCTCCAATTAAACTAGAGCACTGAATATTACAAACTTTTCAATTATATCTAATGTCCGTATGTTACCATGCATGTTGATAATACATGCTAATTAGGCATATGAAGATCCGTTTTAGTCAATTTTATGGAGAATTCACAAATTAAATAATTCAAAAGGAAATAAACAAAAATTAACCTGTTTCGAAAATAGGTTTGAAATACGTCTTAGGAGTGGAAACTCCTTACTCAGCTATCTCTTACCAATTTCACATTTTTAGTCAAAATAAAAACACAAAAACGCAAAATATTTTTGTAATTTTTGAAAAATTTTCAATTTTTTTTGTATTTTTCGAAAAATTTTGGACTAAAAATAAAAACAACACATAACTAAAAACAAGATACTGATCAACTAATTTCCTCCCCCAAACCTAAATGAGACATTGTCCCCAATGTCTTAAACAGTAGAAGAAGAGTTTAGAAGATAGTACATGTTTAACTGAAATTCTACAAGAAGAGTTAAATGTTAAGATCCAAATTAATCCGATGCCTCATACCACGATCGTCCTCAGACTAATTTATCTTTGAAAGGATAGGGTCAACTTGTGGTTCATAGGCTGTGATTTGGTCAATTGGATCCTGAGCAGTTCTGGCAGTAAAGATGAGTTCTTTCATAGGTTTTGACACGAACCCATTTCTCCGGGCATCATCAAGAAACACACAAAGAAAATCATAAAATCCTTCAACGTTGTACAGTCCAAGTGGTTTCTGGTGTATGTTCAAGTTTGCCCAAGTAATACTGTAAAAATTTCCTCCAATGTACCCAAGCCACCTGACAAAGCAATAAAAGCATTAGCACGATTAATCATTTCTACCAGTCGTTCAGACATACCTGGCACAATTAGCTCTTCTCCGTTTGATGGTCCAATAAGATTTGCCTCCGCCAAGGGTTTTGGGATGATTCCCAAAACGTGACTGCCTCCCTCATGTATAGCTTTTGAAACGATCCCCATAAGTCCAATATTGCCTCCGCCATATACTAAGTGCATATTCCTTGCAGCTAAGACTCGACTCAATTCCTGTGATGCCTCTACATATTGTGGCTTAACAACAACACTAGTACCGAAAACACACAGATGTTTTCAACTCGTCTTCTTGAAGTGGATTCTATGTTTTACTCTGGATGTCTTCAAAACTGCAATGATGATTTGAATTTATAACACCTGAAAAGGGTGAGTAAAATAATAGCAATAATACCTGCCAAATGACAATTATTAGTTAACAGTAAAATAAATCGTGATAGTCAAAAAGGTCTGGATCCTGTCGGAGAAAATAAAAGAAAACAACAAAATAAATTACAAGTATTAGGAAAAGACAAATAGATATAATATCTACAAATATTTACGGCTTAATTGACGTCTATGCGTCAGGGACAAGCTTCCCATCCAATTTTCTTATAAATTGGCAAACATAGTCTTTTTTTGTCAGATTCCCGAGACTTAACTGTTGTCTTTTTTTTTTTGAATTGTGCGTATAACACACGAATCTCGTGATACACACATCCACTGGGACGCGTCTCAAGATTTTTAGATATGTCATCCGAAGACTCCTTACTGAAGTCATCCCTCATGAAATTAATCTTATCTTCGCGGTTATCAGACATCATTCCTAAAGAACGACAATGAGTATCACAAAACATACTAGCACATTTATAACAGACACACATTCTTTTGGCTCTTCTATTTTAGCATAGGTGCTTCTTCCTAAACCAGGCAGATGTGAAATAAAAGAGTCAGAAGACTCACCTGCCAATTGGACCCGTGCTTCAATAATCCAACGAATGTCAGTAGGAATACCTTTGATCATCAGTAACCTCATCCGTTCCAAGCGAGCTTTGTAGAATTTCATCAGAGATTTTTGAGGGAGAGAAGGAAATTGCTTGTGAAGATTTGCGAGAACTTCTTCCATCCTGAAATGACTTAACCTGCAAAAACTAAACACACAAATTGAAATCACACCAAATCACAATATATATACACAAATTGCATGGGTTGCCTCCCTGCGAGCGCTAAATTTAACGTCGTCAGCTAGACGTGTCTTCTCGAACGTTAGGCTGGATCTGAAAGTGTGACACTTTTTTTTGTCGCTCAAATGATTCTCCCCAGTAGTGCTTGACACGCTTGTTTTTAACCTTGAATGTTTTGTTGGAGTCGGGATCATATATCTCAACGGCTCTGTCTGGTAAAACCTTGGTGATCACAAATGGACCTGACCACCGTGATTTTGGCTTCCATGGGAAGAATTTCACCCTTGATTTGTTTAACAGTACCTTCTGCCATGGTTCCAGTTGTATGCGCACTAACTTCTCATCATGTCTTTTCCTTGCCTTTTCTTTGTACAATTTGGTATCCTCAAAAGGCTGATTGTGAAATTCCTCCAATTCGTTGAGCTGGTGGAACTTTTTCTCTTCTGTTGCTTGTAGTGCAAGAATTGGCCTTTTCAGTGCAAAAGACGCTTTATCTTCAGGCTCCACAGGCAATTGACATGTTTTAAGTTTGTCAGTAGAACTTTGCATTGCATTGGAGTTCTGAATGGTATTGTGTATCACATCAAGTCTGAAACATTCCTCATTCTTTTCATCTTCTGGGAAATTCATGGCCTTGAAAACATAGAATGTTACTTCTTGGTCCTGTACCCTCATGGTTAATTCTCCTTTTTGTACATCAATAATGGTTCGACCTGTAGCCAAGAATGGTCTCCCTGACCGGTGCTTACACACACGCGTATAACGCAAGCGCACATATCGTTCAAGTAGTATAAAAAATATCGATCCCACGAGGACTTAATATCTAATCTATTAATTTTATGAGGTCAAATGATTACTAGTATCTAACAGGTTGTTTGATTGATTTGAAATGGTAATGATTCTAAATTTAAAAACAAGTAAATAAAATTGCACGAAAGTAGGTTTAAGAAAATTAAATATTAGGAAACTATCTAGGGTTGTGAATCTTCCAATATCATTTTAAAGATGAAGTAGTTATTTCATTTTTGTGTAATATATCGGTTTACTAACCTGGAACACTAAATTATGCGAAAGCCTCTTTCGATGGTCAGACGTAAATACCCAGTATAACCCAATTGAACCATATGTCTATGTCAACCAAATTACATGTATTCATTAAGTTTAAGTTCCAATTATGGCTACCCCCGCCTGACAGGTATATGTCTATCCTGTAAGGAAATCTATTAAAGGGTTATCTATCCTCAAGAAATATCGTGGGCTATTAAGTCTAAGGCTGAAACCTAAAATTCCTTTGTCAAATTTATTTTAGATTTACCAGATCAATCTTATTAGTGGCCAATTAACAAGACGCATTAAGCTTAAGACTTAATAAGTAAACCTCTAAATTACCCAAACTATAAAATAACCCCTTATAAACCGGTGATATTAGAATTTATCACAACCCCAGATAACTAACTTAGTTACGACACATAACTAGGTCTAGTAAAAATTTAAATAAAATAAAAGACATAAAGTAAAATGCTGAAAAGTAAATTACTGAAAAGTAAATGACGGAAAGTAAATGCTGAAATTAAATACTGAGAATTAAATGCTGAAATGTAAGTGCTGAAAAGTAAATTACTGAAAAGTAAATGCTGAAAAGTAAATTGCTGAAAAGTAAATTGCTGAAAAGTAAATTGCTGAAAAGTAAATGTTGAAATTAAATTGCGGAAAGTAAATAAAGTAAAAGTACAATAAAAGAAAATGCTAAGGTAAAATGATCCACTTTTATTACTTATTTTTAGATATCTCCCTTAATATAATATATTAACTTTGCATGATAATTACCAACCAGCCATATAGGCGGTATCCAGATTAAGTCAAATTAATAATTAATTACCAACCGACCAATCAGACGGTATCTAGTTTAGTCAGGTTAAAACCAATTTAAATAATTACCAACCGACCAATATGGCGGTATCCTCGTTAAGTCAGGTTTTAACTAGTTTATATATTATAATTAAGGGAGATTAATCTAAATATTAGTAATAAAAGTTTTACCTTTTTACCCCAGCAAAGGGGAGTTACCTCCTCATTACTGAAAAGTAAAAACTGAAAATTAAATAAAGAAAAGTATTGTGCGTAAAAGTAAATTGCGGAAAGTAAAAACTGAAAAGTAAAGAAAAGAAAGTGCAAAAGCAGAAATTAATTACTGAAAGCTGTAAATAAACAAACAAGATACAATCTTCTTAGTATTCTTAAGGAATTCCTTAGAAGAAAGTATGAATTTACAAATGAAATGGCTTGGTATTTATAGGCAAAATTTTGCCTCCATCAAATCATCCACCAAATCCATTATTAATTGCTCCACTAATTGCTCTACCAAATCCATTATTAATTGCTCCACTAATTGCTTATCATGTTTGGTGGTGATTTGATAATTTTTATTATTTATTTTTTAATTTATTTTTTTTTGCTTTGAAAATGATTGAAAATGACTTTAAAAGCTTCCGAATTCAAAATTATTTTGTCTTTAAAAGTTGTAGATATTTGAGTCTTCTTTAATTTGGAACTTGAATCCGCTCAATCCGATATCGGAGAAAAATGTTATGCCCAAAATACGACAGATGCGCAAAACTGGAATTTCCAAAACTGCATTTCGTTAAAACGCCCTTTCAAGTTTCCAATCTCCAAAATTAATATGTCAAGTCCAATTTTTGCCCTTATTTGACCCACATTTCGTCCTAAATAATTTCATTATGTCCCAATATTATTTTATCTGCAAAATAAACTAAAACACATCAAAACGTTCATCAAACCCGAGAAACTAAACAAAATATTAAGTAAAAGGGCGGTAAATATTGATATATTTTCCGCTCATCACACCCGCAAACCTAAAATTTTGCTAGTCCTCGAGCATAACAACAAAATAAAATACAAGAAATAATTAAAATTAAACTAAGCCACTTTCGTAGGGATCACGATTGCATTTAGCATATGCAACAAGCCTTTAAACCCCTAGGTGTCCCTAGTGGACGAGTTATAGTCTCGTGAGGGCTTACAGCAAAAATACCCACAAACATTTTACAAAAGTAAAAAGATAATAAAACTAATGCACACAAAAACAAAAAGACAAGAGAAAAGAGAATAAAGAAGTTAGTGACTAATCAGGTGAAACTTCTACTCCAAGTTACTAGTTGTTTTCTTTCTTTCTAAATTACTGAATAAGTAAATTCTCCGATTATATTTACCATTCTCCATATGCACAGCAGACAAAATATTAATCAACTCATTTTTGCCCACAACAGTCACAAGTGCAGTTGATAAGAGAGTAATATTTTTGTCCTAAAGTTTTATCAGAATTCACATATTTTTGCAGCAATGGAATAATTTTTATGATTTTTATGATTTTGTTTCTTTGATTTTTGATTTTTTTTTTCTATACAATATCTTTCATCTATGTAGCGAGTGTTGGGTCGGTGGCTCCCAAACCAGTTGGCTTTAGGGCACCAGGTGTTAAGACACCCCTATGGACTTAATTACTCAGACTTCAGATATATATATATATATATATATATATATATATATATATATATATATATATATATATATATATATAATATATATATATATATTTGCAGCATCTTAGATCCATGTAGCGAGATTTGGGCCAGTGACTCCCAAACCAGTTGGTTTTAGGGCAGTAGGTGTTAAAACACCCTTACAGACTTAATAAATCGGATCTCATACGTTTTTTTTTCTTACTCCATTGTTTTTTGAGATGCTTCCTCCAATTAAACTAGAGCATTGAATATTACAAACTTTTCAATTATAGCTCATGTCCGTATGTTACCATGCATGTTGATAATATCTGCCAATTGAGCATATGAAAATCCATTTTAGTCAGTATTATGGAGAATTCACAAATTAAATAATTTAAAATGAAATAAACAAAAATTAACTTGTTCCGAAATAGGTTTGAGATACGTCTCAGGAGTGGAAACTCCTTACTCAGCTATCTCTTACCAATTTAACCTCTTTAGTCAAAATATAAACACAAAAACGCAAAATATTTTTTTAATTTTTTGAAATTTTTAAATTTTTTGTATTTTAAGAAAAATTTTGGACTAAAACTAAAAACAACACACAACTAAAAACAAGATACTGATCAACTAATTCCCTCCCCCAAACCTAAATGAGACATTGTCCCCAATGTCTTAAACAGTAGAAGCAGAGTTTAGAAGATAATACCTGATTAGCTGAAATTCTACACGAAAAGTTAAATGTTAAGATCCAGATTAATCCGACGCCTCTTACCACGATCGTCCTCGGACCAATTTATCTTTGAAAGGATAGGGTCAACTTGTGTTTCATAGGCTAAGATTTGGTCAATTAGATCCGGAGCAGTTCTGGCAGTAAAGAGGAGTTCTTTCATAGGTTTTGACACGAACCCATTTCTCCGGGCATCATCAAGAAACAGACAAATAAAATCATAAAATCCTTCAATGTTGTACAGTCCAAGCGGTTTCTGGTGTATGTTCAGGTTCACCCAAGATAACATTGTAAAAATTTCCTCCAATGTACCCAAGCCACCTGGCAAAGCAATAAATGCATCAGCACGATTAATCATTTCAACTAATCGCTCGGACATACCTGGCATAATAAGTTCATCTCCGTTTGATGGTCCAATAAGATTCGCCTCTGCCAAAGGTTTTGGGATGATTCCCAAAACGTGAATGCCTCCTTCCTGTACGGCCTTTGAAACGATCCCCATAAGTCCAAGATTGCCTCCACCATATACTAAGTGCATATTCCTTGCAGCTAAAACTCAACCTAATTCCTGTGCTGCCTCTACGTATTGTGGCTTAACACCAACACTAGTACACAAAACACACAGATATTTTCAACTCGTCTTCTTGAAGTGGCTTCCATGTTTTACTCTGGATGTCTTCAAAAGTGCAATGATGAGTTGAATTTATAATACCTGAAAAGGGTAAGTAAATTAATAGCACTAGTACCTGTCAAATGACAATTATTAGTTAAACAGTAAAATAAATCGTGATAGTAAAAAAGGTTTAGATCCTGTCGAAGAAAATAAAAGAAAACAACAAAACAAATTACAATTATTATGAAAAGACAAAGAGATATAATATGTACAAGAAAAGTAGCGGCTTGATTGACGTCTATGCGTCAGTGACAAGCTTCCCATCCAATTTTCTTATAAATTGGCAAACAAGGTCTTTTTTAGTCAGATTCCCAAGACTTAACTGTTGTCTTTCTTTTTGGAATTGTGTATGTAATTTGCGAATGGCTATACGACCATACCCACTGGGATGCGTCTCAAGAGTCGAAGATATATTATCTACAGACTCCTTACTCAAGCCATCCCTAATGAATTTAATTTTGTCTTCGCGATTATCAGACACCATTCCTAAAGAACGACAACGAGTATTGCAATTCCAACGTGCACATTTGTAACAAACACCCATTTTCTTAGCTCTACGTTTCTTTGCATAGGTGCTTCTTCCAAATCCAGGCAGATGTGAAATAAAAGAGTCAGAAGACTCACCTGCCAATCAGACCCGTGCTTCAATTACCCAACGAATGTCATTAGGAACACCATGGATCGTTAGTAATCTCATCCGTTCCAAGCGACCTTTGTAAACTTTCATCAGAGATTTTTGAGGGAGAGAAGGAAATTGGTTGTGAAGATTTGCGAGAGCTTCTTCCATCGTGATATGACTTTACCTGCAAAAATTAAACACACAAAAATAAAACACACCAGATCACAGTATATACACAAATTTCATGGGTTACCTCCCTGCGAGCGCTAAGTTTAACGTCGACAGCTAGACGTGACTTCTCGAACGTTAGGCTGGATCTGAAAGTGTGACACTTTATTTTTCTCGCTCAATGATTCTCCCTAGTAGTGTTTCACACGCTTGTTTTTAACCTTGAATATTTTATTGGAGTCGGGATCATATATCTTAACGGCTCTGCCTGGTAAAACCTTGGTGATCACAAATGGACCTGACCACCGTGATTTTGGCTTCCATGAGAAGAATTTCACCCTTAATTTATTTAACAGTACCTTCTGCCCTGGTTCTAGTTGTATGCGCACTAACTTCTCATCATGTCTTTTTTGGCCTTTTCTTTGTATAATTTAGCATTCTCAAAAGGCTGATTGTGAAATTCCTCCAATTCGTTGAGCTGGTGGAACTTTTTCTCTTATGTGCAAGAATTGGCTTTTTCAATGCAAAAGACGCTTTATCTTCAGGCTCCACAAATAATTGACATGTTTTAAGTTTGTCAGTAGAACTTTGCATTGCATTGGAGTTCTGAATGGTACTGTGTATCACATCAAGTCTGAAACATTCCTCATTCTTTTCATCATCTGGGAAATTCATGGCCTTGAAAACATTGAATGTTACTTCTTGGTCCTGTACCCTCATGGTTAATTCTCCTTTATGTACATCAATAATGGTTCAACCTGTAGCCAAGAACGGTCTCCCAAGGATGATTGGCACGTCTATGTCTTCCTCCATATCAAAGACAATAAAATCTGTTGGGAAAATGAATTTGTCAACTTTGACCAGCACATCTTCAACTACGCCTCTTGGAAATACAAGTGTTCTATCAGCAAGTTGTAGAGAGACTGAAGTTGGCATTATTTCTCCAATCTGTAGTTTCCTGAAAATAGAAAAAGGCATCAAGTTAACACTCGCACCTAAATCACATAAAGCCCTACCAAAGTTATGTTCTCCTATGATGCAAGGAATGGTGAAACTGCCAGGATCTTTCAACTTTGAGGGAAGCTTCCTCTGAATGATGGCGCTGCACTCTTCAGACGGTATCCATTTTAGTCAGGTTAAAACCAATTTAAATAATTACCAACCGACAGATATGGCGGTATCCTCGTTAAGTCAGGTTTTAACTAGTTCATATATTATAATTAAGGGAGATTAATCTAAATATTAGTAATAAAAGTTTTACCTTTTTACCCCAGGAAAGGGGAGTTACCTCCTCATTACTGAAAAGTAAAAACTGAAAATTAAAGAAAGAAAAGTATTGTGCGTAAAAGTAAATTGCGGAGAGTAAAAACTGAAAAGTAAAGAAAAGAAAGTGCGAAAGCGGAAATTAATTACTGAAAGCTGTAAATAAACAAACAAGATACAATCTTCTTAGTATTCTTAAGGAATTCCTTAGAAGAAAGTATGAATTTACAAATGAAATGGCTTGGTATTTATCCTCCATCAAATCATCCACCAAATCCATTATTAATTGCTCCACTAATTGCTCTACCAAATCCATTATTAATTGCACCACTAATTGCTTATCATGTTTGGTGGTGATTTGATAATTTTTATTATTTATTTTTTAATTTATTTTTTTTGCTTTGAAAATTGATTGAAAATGACTTTAATAATTACATACAACACACTTCTGGATGGTTCATCAATTTCGGGCATGAAAGCTTCCGAATTCGAAATTATTTTGTCTTTAAAAGTTGTAGATATTTGAGTCTTATTTAATCTGGAACTTTAATCCACTCAATCCGATATCGGAGTAAATAGTTATGCCCAAAATACGACAGATGCGCAAAATTTGAATTTCCAAAACTGCACTTCGTTAAAACGCCCTTTCAAGTTTCCAATCTCCAAAATTAATATGTCAAGTCCAATTTTTGCCCTTATTTGACCCATATTTCGTCCTAAATGATTTAATTGTGTCCCAATATTATTTTATCTGTAAAATAAACTAAAACACATCAAAACATTAATCAAACCCAAGAAACTAAACAAAATATTAAGTAAAAGGGGCGGTAAATATTGATATATTTTCCGCTCATCACTCCCAAGGATGATTGGCACGTCTGCGTCTTCCTCCATATCAAGGACAATAAAATCTGCTGGGAAAATGAATTTGTCAACCTTGACCAGCACATCCTCAACTACGCCTCTTGGAAATACAATCGTTCTATCAGCAAGTTGTAGAGAGACTGAAGTGGGCATTATTTCTCCAATCTGCAGTTTCCTGAAAATAGAAAAAGGCATCAAGTTAACACTTGAACCTAAATCACATAAAGCCTTACCAAAGTTATGTTCTCCTATGATGCATGGAATGGTGAAACTGTCAGGATCTTTCAACTTCGAGGGAAGTTTCCTCTGAATGATGACACTGCATTCTTCCGTCAATGCTACTGTCTCGTAGTCTCCCAATCTCCATTTTCGTGAAAGAATATGTTTCATGAATTTGACATAGCTGGGCATTTGTTCCAAGGCTTCTGCAAATGGAATGTTGATGTGCAGTTTTTTGAACACCTCCAGGAAACGAGCAAACTGCTTGTCCAATTCATTTTTCTGAAGACGCTGAGGAAAATGTGGAGGTGGAATGATTTGTTCTTTTTCCTTTGCTTTTTTTCCTCCATCTGTTGCTTTGTTTCTTTTGGAATATCTTCAATTGTTTCCTTGATTCCAATATCTTTGTTGATTTCAGTACCGCTTTTTAACATGATGGCACGGCATTGCTCATTCCCATGTTCTTTGGATTTGGCTCTGTGTTGCTAGGAAGATTACATAGCGGTCTGTAACTCTGAGCATTGGCCAATTGTCCCATTTGATTTTCCAGTGCTTTAATAGAGGCTGAATGGCTTTGATTCAATGCTACTTGATTTTGAACCATAGCTGCTAAAGCATCGTATTTTGCTTCTTGCTTCTTCAACTGGGCCAGCACTTCTATTATTCCTGGTTCTTTTTCATGCTCATGGCCTTTGTTCTGTTGCTGGAATCCAGGTGGTGGATAGTTCTGTTGTTGGAATCCCGGTGGTGGATTGTTCTTTTGCCCTGAATTGTTGCTCCATGAAAAATTCGGATTATTCCTCCACCTTGGGTTGTAGGTGTTGGAATATGGATTGATCCCCTGTCTGTTGAAATTGTTGACATAATTCACCGTTTCTTTATGTTGGTTGAAAGATTCTGACTCAGGTGCTCCTCCAAATGGTGAACTTGTGGATCCACCATTAACTTTCATGTTAAGAGTTTCCAGATTTTTACAAATCTGATCCAGCTTGGCATTCACTGCTGTGTGGGCTCCAACTTCATAAATTCCAGCAATTCGTTGGATCAAGCTTCTTTCTGTTGGCCACAATGAATTATTGTTAGCCATTTCTTCAATTAGGTCCCAGGCCCGATCTTCTCTTTTTGCCATCAAAGCTCATCCAGCAACAACATCAATTGTGGTTCTCATTATTCCAGAAAGTCCATTGTAGAAGGTTTGGATTTGTTGCCACTTTGCGATCTCATGATGAGGATATTTCCGGAGTAAATCTTTGAATCTTTCCCAAGCTTAGCAAGGGATTCTGAATCTTGTTGCACGAAGTATGTGATGTCATTCCTCAAATTTGCAGTTCTGGCTGGTGGAAAGTACTTTGCAAGGAATTTGGCGGCTAGAGTGTTCCAAGTTGTGATGGAACCTGCTGGTAACGAATGTAGCCAAGTTTTAGCTCTGTCTTTAAGGGAATATGGAAAAACTCGCAGTCTCATTGCTTCTTCAGCTGCTCGATTATAATTGAAAGCACCGCAAACTTCCAGGAAGTTGCTGATGTGGGCATTAGGATCTTCAATTGCATTTCCCCAAAACTGCACTGACTGCTGAATCATCTGAATGCATGTTTTGATGTCACCCGCATTTGCTGGTAAGGGAGGAAGTACAATACAAGAAATGAGTCTGTCAACCACCGAAATGGTTCGGTCTCAAATGGGAATCGGTGGTGCAACGTTCAAAGGTCAGGTTCCATGGTAATGATTCTTCTTGGCCTTATCTCCTTTCCCTTCTCAACTGTCTGATCGTTCTTTCAATTTCTGGGTCAAGCGGTTGGAGTTCAAAGCTTCTGGTTCGTCTCATGTAGTTTCTGAGAACCTGAAACATAAGAAAATAAAAACAATAAGTAAAAAGAAATTAGATACAAGTAAAGGTATCTAACCTCAAAATTAATAGTAAAAGATAAATAAGTCCCCGGCAACGGCGCCAAAAACTTGACCGGTGCTTACACACCACGCGTATACGCAAGCGCACGTATCGTTCAAGTAGTATAAAAAGTATCGATCCCACGATGACTTAATACCTAATCTATTAATTTTATGAGGTCAAATGATTACTAGTATCTAACAGGTTGTTTGATTGATTTGAAATGGTGATGATTCTAAATTTAAAAACAAGTAAATAAAATTTCACGAAAGTAGGTTTAAGAAAATTCAATATTAGGAAACTATCTATGGTTGTGAATATTCCAATATCATTTTAAAGATGAAGTGATTATTTCATTTTTGTGTAATATATCGGTTTACTAACCTGGAACACTAAATTATGCGAAAGCCTTGTCGATGGTCAGACGTAAATACCCAGTATAACCCAATTGAACCATATGTCTATGTCAACCAAATTACATGGATTTATTAAGTTTAAGTTCCAATTATGGCTACCCCCGCCCGACAGGTATATGTCTATCCTGTAAGGAAATCTATTAAAGGGTTATCTATCCTCAAGGAAGATCGTGAGCTATTAAGTCTAAGGCTGAAACCTAAAATTCCTTTGTCAAGTTTATTTTAGATTTACCAGATCAATCTTATTAGTGGCCAATTAACAAGACGCATTAAGCTTAAAACTTAATAAGTAAACCTTTAAATTACCCAAACTATAAAATAACCCCTTATAAACCGGTGATATTAGAATTCATCACAACCCCAGATAACTACTTAGTTACGACACATAACTAGGGCTAGTAAAAACTTAAATAAAATAAAAGACATAAAGTAAAATGCTGAAAAGTAAATTGCTGAAAAGTAAATGACGGAAAGTAAAATGCTGAAATTAAATACTGAAAATTAATGCTGAAAAGTAAATGCTGAAAGTAAATTACTGAAAAGTAAATGCTGAAAGTAAATTGCTGAAAAGTAAATTGCTGAAAAGTAAATGCTGAAAGTAAATTGCGGAAAGTAAATAAAGTAAAAGTACAATAAAAGAAAATGCTGAGGTAAAATGATCCACTTTTATTACTTCTATTTTAGATATCTCCCTTAATATAATATATTAACTTTGCATGATAATTACCAACCAGCCATATAGGCGGTATCCAGAAGTCAAATTCCTAAAATTAATTATCAATTAATTAACCAACCCACCGACAATCAGACGGTATCCAGTTTAGTCAGGTTAAAACCAATTTAAATAATTAACAAACCGACCAATATGGCGGTATCCTCGTTAAGTCAGGTTTTAACTAGTTCATATATTATAATTAAGGGAGATTAATCTAAATATTAGTAATAAAAGTTTTACCTTTTTACCCCAGTAAATGGGATACCTCCTCATTACTGAAAAGTAAGTAAAACTGAAAATTAAAGAAAGAAAAGTATTGTGCGTAAAAGTAAATTGCGGAAAGTAAAAACTGAAAAGTAAAGAAAAAAAAGTGCGAAAGCGGAAATTAATTACTGAAAGCTGTAAATAAACAAACAAGATACAATCTTCTTAGTATTCTTAAGGAATTCCTTAGAAGAAAGTATGAATTTACAAATGAAATGGCTTGGTATTTATAGGCAAAATTTTGCCTCCATCAAATCATCCCCCAAATCCATTATTAATTGCTCCACTAATTGCTCTACCAAATCCATTATTAATTGCACCACTAATTGCTTATCATGTTTGGGGTGATGATTGATAATTTTTATTATTTATTTATTTATTAATTTATTTTTTTTTGCTTTGAAAATGATTGAAAATGACTTTAATAATTACACACAACACACTTCTGGATGTTCATCAATTTCGGGCATGAAAGCTTCCGAATTCGAAATTATTTTGTCTTTAAAAGTTGTAGATATTTGAGTATTTGTTTTCTTTAATCTTGGAAACGTGAATCCGCTGATCCGATATCGGAGTAAAACGTTATGCCCAAAATACGACAGATGCGCAAAATTGGAATTTCCAAAACTGCACTTCGTAAAAACGCCCTTTCAAGTTTCCAATCTCCAAAATTAATATGTCAAGTCCAATTTTGCCCTTATTTGACCCATATTTCGTCCTAAATGATTTAATTGTGTCCCAATTTTATTTTATCTGCAAAATAAACTAAAACACATCAAAATGTTCATCAAACCCAAGAAACTAAACAAAATATTAAGTAAAAGGGGCGGTAAATATTGATATATTTTCCGCTCATCACTCCCAAGGATGATTGGCACGTCTGCGTCTTCCTCCATATCAAGGACAATAAAATCTACTGGGAAAATGAATTTGTCAACCTTGACCAGCACATCCTCAACTACGCCTCTTGGAAATACAAGCGTTCTATCAGCAAGTTGTAGAGAGACTGAAGTGGGCATTATCTCTCCAATATGCAGTTTCCTGAAAATAGAAAAAAGGCATCAAGTTAACACTTGAAACCTAAATCACATAAAGCCTTACCAAAGTTATGTTCTCCTATGATGCATGGAATGGTGAAACTGCCAGGATCTTTCAACTTCGAAGGAAGTTTCCTCTGAATGATGGCACTGCATTCTTCCGTCAATGCTACTGTCTCGTAGTCTCCCAATCTCCATTTTCGTGAAAGACTGTCTTTCATGAATTTGATATAGTTGGGCATTTGTTCCAAGGCTTCTGCAAATGGAATGTTGATGTGCAGCTTTTTGAACACCTCCAGGAAACGAGCATACTGCTTGTCCAATTTGTTTTTCTGGAGACGTTGAGGAAAAGGTGGAGGTGGAATGATCTGTTCTTTTTCCTTTGCTTCTTTTTCCTACATCTATTGCTTTGTTTCTTTTGGAATATCTTCAATTGTTGCCTTGATTCCAACATCTTTGTTGATTTCAGTACATTTTAACATGATGGCATGGCATTTCTTTTTTCCCATGTTTTTTGGATTTGGCTCTGTGTTGCTAGGAAGATTACCTGGCGGTCTGTAACTCTGAGCATTGGCCAATTGTCCCATTTGATTTTCCAGTGCTTTAATAGAGGCTGAATGACTTTGATTCAATGCTACTTGATTTTGAACCATAGCTGCTAAAGCATCGTATTTTGCTTCTTGCTTCTTCAATTGGGCAGCACTTCTATTATTCCTGGTTTTTTTCATGCTCATGGCCTTGTTCTGTTGCTGGAATCCAGGTGGTGGATAGTTCTGTTGTTGGAATCCGGGTGGTGGATTGTTCTTTTGCCCTGAATTGTTGCTCCATGAAAAATTCGGATGATTCCTCCACCCTGGGTTGTAGGTGTTGGAATATGGATTGTTCCCCTATCTGTTGAAATTGTTGACATAGTTCACTGTCTCTTCTTGTTGGTTGTAAGATTCTGACTCAGGTACTCCTCCAAATGGTGAACTTGTGGATCCACCATTAACTTTCATGTTAAGAGTTTCCAGATTTTTGCAAATCACATCCAGCTTGGAATTCAGTGCAGTGTTGGCTCAAACTTCATAAATTCCTGCAATTCTTTGGATCATGCCCTTTCTGTTGGCTATAAAGAATTGTTATTGGCCATTTCTTCAATTAAGTCTCAGGCCTGATCTTCTCATTTTGCCATCAAAGCTCCTCCAGCAGCAGCATCAATTGTGGTTCTCATTGTTCCAGAAAGTTCATTCTAGGAGGTTTGGACTTATAGCCACTTTGCGATCTCATGATGAAGAAATTTCCGGAGTAAATCTTTGAATCTTTCCCAAGCTTCGCAAAGGGATTCTGAATCTTGTTGCACGAAGGATGTGATGTCATTCCTTAACTTTACAGTTCTGGCTGGTGGAAAGTACTTTGCAAGGAATTTGGTGGCTAGAATGTTCCAAGTTGTGATGGAACCTGCTGGTAGTGAATGTAGCCAAGCTTTGGCTCTGTCTTTCAAGGAATATGGAAAAACTCACAGTCTCATTGCTTCTTCTGATGCTCTGTTGTAATTGAAAGTGCCACAAACTTCCAGGAAGTTTCTGATGTGGGCTTTAGGATCTTCAGTTGCATTTCCCCCAAACTGTACTGACTGCTGAATCATCTGGATGCATGTTTTGATGTCACCCGCATTTGCTGGTAAGGGAGGAAGTACAATATAAGAAATGTCCGTCAACCACCAGAATGGTTCTGTCTCGAATGGGTATTGGTGGTGCAACCTCCAAAGGTTCAGGTTCCATGTTGACTAAAGCTTCTTGGCCTTCTCGCCTTTCCTTTCTCAACTGTCTGATGGTTCTTTCAATTTCTGGGTCAAGCGGTCGATGTTCAAAGCTTCTGGTTCGTCTCATGTATTGTTTGGGAACCTGAAACATAAGAAAACATAAATAATAAGTAAAAAGAAATTAGATACAAGTAACGTATCTAACCCTTAAACTAATAGTGAAAGATAAATAAGTCCCCGGTAACAGCGCCAAAAACTTGACCGGTGCGTAATCACACGCCTATAACGCAAGCGCACATATCGTTCAAGTAGTATAAAAAGTATCGATCCCACGAGGACTTAATACCTAATCTATTAATTTTATGAGGTCAAATGATTACTAGTATCTAACAGGTTGATTGATTGATTTGAAATGGTGTTGATTTTGAATTTAAAAATAAGTAACTAAAATTACGCGAAAGTAGGTTTAAGAAAATTCAATATTAGGAAACTATCTAGGGTTGTGAATCTTCCAATATCATTTTAAAGATGAAGTGGTTATTTCATTTTTTGGATAATATATCAGTTTACTAACCTGGAACACTAAATTATGCGAAAGCCTCTGTCGATGGTCAGACGCAAATACCCAGTATAACCCAATTGAACCATATGTCTATGTCAACCAAATTACCTGGATTCATTAAGTTTAAGTTCCAATTATGGCTACCCCCGCCCGACAGGTATATGTCTATCCTGTAAGGAAATCTATTAAAGGGTTATCTATCATCAAGGAAGATCGTGGGCTATTAAGTCTATGGGTGAAACCTAAAATTCCTTTGTCAAGTTTATTTTAGATTTACCAGATCAATCTTATTAATGGCCAATTAACAAGACGCATTAAGCTTAAGACTTAATAAGTAAACCTTTAAATTACCCAAACTATAAAATAACCCCTTATAAACAGGTGATATTGGATTTCATCACAACCCCAGATAATTGGCTTAGTTACGACACATATTTACGGGTAGTAAAAACTTATATAAAATAAAAGACATAAAATAAAATACTGAAAATTAAATGCTGAAAGTAAATGCTGAAAGTAAATTACTGAAAAGTAAATGCTGAAAGTAAATTGCTGAAAGTAAATTGCTGAAAGTAAATGATGAAAGTAAATTGCTGAAAGTAAATGCTGAAGATAAATTGGCTAAAAGTAAATAAAGTAAAAGTACAATAAAAGAAAATGCTGAGGTAAAAGGATCCACTTTTATTACTTCTATTTTAGATATCTCCCTTAATATAATATATTAACTTTGTATGATAATTACCAACCAGCCATATAGGCGGTATCCAGATTAAGTCAAATTAATAATTAATTACCAACCGACCAATCAGGCGGTATCCAGTTTAGTCAGGTTAAAACCAATTTAAATAATTACCAACCGACCAATATGGCGGTATCCTCGTTAAGTAAGGTTTTAACTAGTTTATATATTATAATTAAGGGAGATTAATCTAAATATTAGTAATAAAAGTTTTACCTTTTTACCCCAGCAAAGAGGAGTTACCTCCTCATTACTGAAAAGTAAAAACTGAAAATTAAAGAAAGAAAAGTACTGTGCGTAAAAGTAAATTGCGGAAAGTAAAAACTGAAAATTAAAGAAAAGAAAGTGCGAAAATGGAAATTAATTACTGAAAGCTGTAAATAAATAAACAAGATACAATCTTCTTAGTATTCTTAAGGAATTCCTTAGAAGAAAGTATGAATTTACAAATGAAATGACTTGGTATTTATAGGTAAAATTTTGCCTCCATCAAATCATCCACCAAATCCATTATTAATTGCTCCACTAATTGCTCCACCAAATCCATTATTAATTGCTCCACTAATTGCTTATCATGTTTGGTGGTGATTTGATAATTTTTATTATTTATTTATTAATTTATTTTTTTGCTTTGAAAATGACTTTAATAATTACACACAACACACTTCTGGATGGTTCATCAATTTCGGGCATTAAATCTTCAGAATTCGAAATTATTTTGTCTTTCAAAGTTGTAGATCTTTGAGTCTACTTTAATCTTTAACTTAAATCAGCTCAATCCGATATCAGAGTAAAAAGTTATTCTCAAAATACGACAGATGCGCAAAATTGGAATTTCCAAAACTGCACTTCGTTAAAACGCCCTTTCAAGTTTCTAATCTCCAAAATTAATATGTCAAGTCCAATTTTTTTCCCTTATTTGACCCACATTTCGTCTTAAATGATTTAATTGTGTCCCAATATTATTTTATCTGCAAAATAAACTAAAAAACATCAAAATGTTTATAAAACCCGAGAAACTAAACAAAATATTAAGTAAAATAAGCGGTAAATATTGATATATTTTCCGCTCATTAATAGACGGCAGTGCGGTCTGTACTTGGAATACAACTCCACGTACCAAGGAAAGGATGATTTTCGATTTTGTTTATTCTTGCACATGTCTTTTACTATTATTTGGCACAATTTGGACTATTTATTTGTTATTTATTTTGCTGGCATGCTTTATTTTATGTTCTTTATCTTTTTGTTATCATTACATGTATTTCTGTGATTCTGGATTACACTGCACATCCGGCCAGACTTCCAAAAAGTCCAGTCGGACATAAATCTAAAATGACATATCCGACCGGCCATTCTCATGTCCGGAAAACCATAGTTAATTTCATCATTTCTTTTATTGCTGTTTATTGTTATAATACTGCATTCTGAACATTATGCTCTGCTTTTAAGTTGTGTTTGTGCTTTTGAGTGTTTTTTACCGTTTTCGCATATTTTCACTTTGAAATAATTTCCTGAAATTATGTCAATGCCCATATACATTCAATACATTTAAATAACATATTTTTCACCACTAAATTTCCAGAATTTACAGGGAGCAAAAATTATCATTTTTCATGCTTTAAATCCAATTTTCTCAATATTAATCATATTAATATTAACACCAATCAAAGTCTCCACCAATGAAGAACTCAAGAAAAATTCTAGGAGTTATAGGAGTGGTCATAACACTCTAGAATGGAAACAAGTTATCTAATAACCAAAGTTAAAGAATAAAGAATATACCTTATTCTTTGAAAAAAACTCCAAGTTTTTTCTCTAGCCCATTTTGTTTTCTCTTTTTTTTTTCTCTCTATGTTAGAATTTTTGGAAGGCCAAAAGTGAAAGCAAAATGAACAAATTTCATTTTTATACTAAACCCTAACTTGGCCGAAATTATAGGTAATTTTTATCAAAAATTAGTTTGTAAATTTTTAATCTAATTAATGAAGCAAAAGCCAATTTGATAACAACTACCTTTATTAAAGTTAATAGCTATGTGTAAGCAATTACAACAAGCCATTAATTTAGCAAATGATGACATTAGATATTTATTTTTAAATACTTAATTTATTTAACAATTAAATAACTAAAATAATTAATTAATATAAATATCCAAATATATGTATTATTATTTACATTAAATAACAAAATACATATATTAATGAGAAGTGTCAAAATATCATATTTGATAATTAATTAATGTGTATTTAATAAAATCATGTATTAAATAGAAATAACATTAATTAGGAAATAACCAAAATGCCTCTATGCATGTATTTTCGTTTAACCGTTAAACGATTCGAATTAACTTATTTAATCCGATAAAGTATTATGAATAATTCGTATTATTCATAACGCATTGCCCAAGTGCTCTACAAGTACACTTCATATTGTGGTACTCTATAAGTTTAGGTTTATCCGTCACAAAATCAAATTTTGTGTCAATAATTCACCCACTCATAAATTATGACGACCATAGATAATCTCGCTAAACTATGCAAATCGAGGTCATTGCATACATATAATCCCTCTATCACAGACTATCAATATTATACCGGGGATATAGTAAGGAACGTCAAATCCCTAAGTATAATATAGTCGATTTTCAAATTTACAATCTCTAAATAACATTAGGAACTCGCTTCTGAAGTATACCATGACCATGTATTTACTATATCGCAAATACGTACACGATACCTATGCCTTGTACACAGGACTGGTGGATTCTATCTGATACTCACAGGATATCATGAGCATGGGTCCACACCCAACAAACATGTGGATGTCTGATCTAAATAAATCGGTGACGTGACTGTCATCTAAGTGTGGAGGATGTCTCATACATCCACAGTGGTATCGCAAGTCGAAGGATCACTACGCTACTCGACTCAAGAAGATTCTTATTGACGTAGGTGTACCATCTATTAGGAAATCTTCGGTGAGCCGTTCAGTATCTATCAAATAAACACATGCATGTCTATACGTGTTTCATGAGACTCATGGTTCATTGGGATAAACCATCGGACCAAGTCCCGATATATGACATATATTGGTCTCAGCGGATTTTACTAACTGACCCGTGTCAGTAAATCTTGACCAGGAACTTTATTTGAGAATATACAACTTATAGTGACACTTTCCAATGTCAATTACAAACTACGTTGTAACTGCGCACTATGTTGTAAATCTTGGGTCTTTGTCTAATATATACATATCCCTAAATCGAATTTAGTTTCAATCTAATGGTAATTAGATCGAATACGTATATAAAAACAAGAGATGTAACTATTAATACATAATATTATGGAAAAATGGATTGTTTGTATTCATGAATCGGACATAAATATGATATGGATTGGCATACCAAGCACCAACCCTAACAATTTCTCTCACTTGCTCTAGTGCCAATCAACGATATCATATACACATCTTAATATGTATCACATACATATGGCCCTCAAGAACTCACCTAGCACTCAAGAGGTAGGCAACAACGAGTAGGTCCGCTATAACATTTTGAGATTGTAAAACAAACTCAAACGTTTCCCTTAACTAGCATCATTCATATTTTGTAGAAAATCATTCATATTTTGTAGAAACTAAGTTCTACATCAATATGACTCATATGCAAATCAATATTGTGCTACAACTGCTGAGTTGTCCATGTATTTAATGGTTAAATCCAAAATACTATGCAGACAACCGCAAACACAACAATAATATCAAAACTTCTAATTTACAAGGTCATTATGCAATTTCATAAGTCAATACTTCATAAGTTGTAACTAATTACAATAATAAGGTGGAATCATCTGTGACACCTCCGCTGCATCTTTTCTGATTCTTTATGACGTAGACTGTCTAACGTCATAATTAGACTCAAAACTAATCTGACTCTAATGGTTGCAAACTATATTCTCCATGAATAAGAAACGCGCTCTTAATATCTCAAAGAATATATTTTAAGACAAATCCTATGGTCTACAACTTATCAAAACAGCTCGTAACAATTACGATTAAATCGATATCTTTAATCGCACATAATATAGTATTCATTAGGCCATCATCCCATGATGCATAATATTAATTAGACAATCTAATAAATTTCTCTTTCGACAAAGGAATTATCATTTACGAAAGATTAATAATATATTCAAGTGACACATTATCTGTCAAACAGTTATACTAACTATCACACATATAATCTTATTGTGTCCTTTATTAGATCATATCTAATGCACGACTAATGAGAGTATCTCACAAGTCTCTTAGTTTTATATCATATATAAAACTTTATATCGAATATAACAAAGACAACTCTCACTGCTTTCATGGAGAAAATAAGACTTAGGTAAACCTTTTACCTCATTAACATCTCATTATTACCTTAATAATGATAATGTCGTTAGGATATATAACACTAGAAATAAATTTGTACGCTCCCACTAACCCTACTATCACATATGTATTCTCTATGCTTTGATAAAATCAGACAATCTGACTGATATCAAAATTAGAGAACACAAATTTCCGAAAAACTCACCCGAGTCTACAATAGGCTCTATAAGCTAGTATACTAAACCGTAATTTTTGTAGAATACAAACTCCAAGGCCATTCCAAAATGAACTCTTCAAACAAAGAAATCACAACGGATCACTTATCCGAAGAAATCATTCAAAAATTCCACTTTGCATTCCTAGCTAAAATATACAGTTTAATATCAACATTAACCAATAGATCTTTAATTGTTCAATTAGTGCGACTAAAGATAATTTTCCTCAAAATCTACAATAGATTACTGAGTATAACCTTTTTCACTGTCATACTATAAAGGTTAAAACTTTAATAAGCTCACTTTGCTTTTGCTGCACAAACCATTTTCACACTTTATGAACGATTCATAATGAAAGCTTAATCAAGTTCAAAACTTGATCGTAGTAAGCTATGAACAATCTTATATATATAGTTTAATGCTAACTTCCGAAATCGATATCAAATATCGCTCCCACTATAAGCTATAGGATAATTTTCTTCGATAAGAAAACAACAGAATCATTAAGTATAAAATACTTTACAAATGATTATGACATCTTTTTGGACTTATATGAAAGATGCCTAAGGGTCTTTTCATCTTATTAATTATGTAGTTCCACTTATAGTTTGATCACTCTCACAATTGACTTCAATAAGTCAAGTCTTTTGTACAATGGTCAACATCTGATGTTACACACTAAGTAATAAAATAATTTTATTACTCGGGATCGTAGAAAAGATATTCTATCAAATAGAATATAATATTCTATTAAAATAGAATAAATGATAAACTTTTACTTGTACTTCCTAGGCGTAAGTACTTTCAATTATATAACCATTATACAAAAGAAAGATTCATATCTCAAACTTTTCAAGATTCATATTTTCTACCTGTACGTATCATTTACGTAACTGTAGAAATTAATGGAACCTTAATTAAAATGATGAATTAGTGTTACTGGAGCATATCCCCCAAGAGCATTGAAACTAATTCGGTAACATTCATTATCAACCGAATCAAATTATATAAGATTTGATTACTCATACTAACCAATTCTATCACGATGGAATCGTAGAAGAATAATTTTGAGTAAGATTCATAATCATAATCATTGAATAACCTTAGAACTAATTGCCATAAATTCATATGTTTGATCATATTAAATGTCTTTGAATAATTCAAAGACTCACGATGAATTTTAAAGATACAGTTTTCAAAACTTCAGATCGAATATCCTTGAACCAGTCAAAATATTCTATCTGAGTTTCATCAGAAACATGTAACTAAGTCATGACAACTCATAGAATAAGTTACGAAGTAAAGAAAACTACCTTAAGCAATTTATAATTCATTAAACTACATACATCTAATGTATCAGTTTTAATAATTTTTTTGGTCCAATGACAATAATTGGTTAAATGAGATTTAATCACATTCCTGTAACGACCGGAAAATCCCAATTACTGTTACACTATGGGATAAGTGTTATATAATATAAATTATGTTGGATACATATATTTTCATAAAATAATTTTGGGAACGATCGAAAAACTCTTTGAGAATTCCGATACTAGACGATACGATGTTGCGCTCCGGATAACTTTTAGTAATACGGCCATAACTTTTTCATACAATCTCTAATTTTTATGAATTATATATCTTCGGAAATCTAACACCGAGAGCTACAGCTTCCGCGTTGAATGTCTTCCAAAATTCGGACCAATAATGGGTCAAAACTTGCCATTGCCACAGCTGCTACAATAACTTCGAGAATAGTCTAGATTTTGAGTGATGTGGCTCAATCATGGCCACCCATTTACATGATTAAAATCAGCCCCTTTGTCTATAAAAGGGCATTATTCCCTCATCTCCTTAAAGGCAAAAACGTGAGCAACCATGGAAGATCTCCTCACATTTTCTTCTTCTTCTTCCTCAAGCCATTATAGGGTGCAACAAGTGATGATTCTCAAGTTCTTATCACACAAAGTAAGCTTCTAACTCCCATTCTTTCTTTATTTATTAGTTTTAGACAAACAAACTAAAGCCCCAATTGCACCATATATATCATAGAATTTAGAATAGTTAAATTGGCTTTGAATTAGTTGTTTGCATGAGCTTTTGGAAGTGTTATGGTAATATTAACATGATTTGAGACCCTTGTGAGTGTATATGTTTCTTGTGCTTGAGGTGGATGAATTGGTATATAAATATTGGGTATTGATTATGCTTTTAGTATTGATAAGAAAGTTTAGAGAAGTACCTATAAGAAGATGGAAAAGTGATGATATGAGGATTGTGGAATTTTGACTTTGGGAAGTGGTTAAATCATTGTTTGAGGTTGATAATTTGATATAAAATTGGTGAATTTGAAGTTCAATAAGTTGGGTTGTGCAATAAGTTTGTTATGGAAGTGATTATGGTAATTTTGGATAGTGGATGAACTTGGAGAAGCAAAACAGAATCCTGGAAATTTGTTTCGTGTCGCGACGCTAAAGAGCTGTGCGTCACCACGCGCAAGGGTAAAATGACAGCACATTTTTGGATGTTACGTGTCGCGATGCGCAAGGATTTGCATCGCGACATGTGGCATAACTCATTCACAAAACAGTTTTAAATCACCCCAGTTCCACCCTAACATGTTAGAGACCACCTTTAGGGTCTTGTAGCAGTTCGTATGCATACATTTCATCTTTTCCAAGCATGATATACTAAGTGACAATATCACAGACTCGAATTGAGAAAGTTTACTCTAATTCCAAAATCCATCTCATGGTTTGAAGCCTAATCGAGTTACCATTTATACGACATTGCAGGGATTGCATTTTCCTTCAACGAAGCGATATAGCACCAGCCAGATTCCAATCTGTGAGTGGACACTTCTCTTTTCAAGTTGATTTTTCTTATTGATTTATTGATTTATTCTTTATGAATTGAGACTTACTTTTTCCAGCACATAGGGTGTTAGCCATATTTGATTTCAGTTTCATGTAAAATATAGTATTTTACACAGTTTTGAAATCTATAGCATGATTTTCTTTTCGAGGCATAGGGTAAAAACCCACCTCAGTATGTAACTTACATGAAATTTACGGACAACACATGTGCACATGTAGAGGACTGGGGAGACGACGATACGTAATGCCCCCAGATCCTAGTTCAGGATTAGGGATGACAAATGCCCCTAGATCCTAGTTTCAGAGCTCAGAGGGTAGCATAGATCCGCACCCCCAGTTCTAGTTCAGTGGCATAGGGGACGACGATACGTAACGCCCCAAGACCCTTAGTTTTAGGGACATGAGTGACATGCTTTGGGGGACGGAGATACGTAACGTCCCAAAGTCATGAATTTGTATTCCTGGCTCTATTTAGGCATATGGGGGGACGATGATACGTAACACCCCCATACGTCAAGTTTTCAGAGACAAATACAATTACAACAATGGTTTTTCAGATGCAGTTTTCAGAGAAAGCTTTTAGAAAAGAATGTTTTCAGAAAACAACTGTTTTATAAGAAATTTTCAGAAAGATAAGTTTTACATAAAGATTTTCAAATGAGGCTTTCAGAAAAGAGTACATAATTCTTAGACAAAAAAAAGAGTTTTCATACAAAGTTATCTCCGGATTTTTATTATAGAACCAAATGTTATTATTTCAGTTTTTATCGTCCACTCACTTAGATCGTACAACGGTCTAACCTCCTCACCCAGTCTTCTGTTTTGCAGGTACCAGGAGGACGATCTCGAGCATATGGATACTGAAGGTAGTCACTATGGTATTGAGTCCACCAGGTCAAGTCAGATAGAGTACAGTAAAGTCATGCATATATGGTAGCTTTGTATCAGTCATTGAAATAAGTACAAGTATTCTTAGCAGAGTTGTAAATTGCATTTGTTTTCTTTTGAGAACAGAAATGAGTATTGAGTTATGCATTTATGTTGATGAGTTGGGCATTGGTCCCATGCATAAGGATGTTTATAAAATAAGATTAGCGGTTGTCAGAGTGACAGAGGCTCAGGGGGTTAGGATGGCCTATCCCTTACCGGTAGCATCTCCAAATCGGGGATGTTACAATTCCAAATACAATATTCATAAATTGATAAAGATATGTGGTGTGATATCATATCAGACCATCCTTTATCATATGGCATAAACATCTAATGCTTAAGTGATAAAATCTCTTAAAGTATTGTTCTAAGTTATTTATTTAACCGGATATTTTTCTAATGTTTATCTCTTTGTCAATGATGTTACTAGTCGTATTAAAATATATAACAACTGTTTATAAAGAAAAAACAACTATCCAATAGTCGCAATTTCTGATATCATATATCAAAACAATCATTAAAAAATATTTTAAATAACTAGACAGGAAATCAGGTATCCAATACCTATAGTTATCGTGTTTTAAGAATCAAAATTTTCTACACACAACTATACACTGTTGGATAATATGACCCATAGCGTCACTATTTGTACAGATCATAGTGTTGTTGTACAAATTAACTATGTGACAAGGAAATTGCACTCTCATCATTTGTGATTAGATCACCTTAGATATATAAATGAAGAGAGGTTCATATGATTAGTTCCTGGATTGAGATGATATGAGACAGTATCAGTCCACGAAGGATTAATCATTAAATATCCCTAGTCGTAGTATTATCGAGACTGGACATCGATAATGCGGAATAGGCTAGTATTACACTTGTGCGCGTTGTGAGGGCACAACAACATAGTTCTCATATATTTGGGTATTGGATACTCATGCAAGTGCGATAGGAGGTTGTGTTTTCACCGATGGTACGGGAAAAAGCTTCGCTCTGGATAGACCCATCGGAATCCCATTGGTATTATGACTATGTGTCTATGGGAGTCCGACATCAGGGTAGGTGTGTATGGTCTTAACCTGAGACTTGCACCGCTAATGCTTACGACAATCAATATGCTTTAGTTGAGGTCGTCCAGGACTCTAACCGGTTCTGTGTACGCCAATGCTGGGCATATTGAGAATCATAGAGTATTGGGTGTGATGTCAAGACGGAAGTATCACTCCAGTCATAGTGGAGATGATGTCACACAGGATACGGTATTAGTGCTCTTAAGTGCTGGTCGGCCATCGGGATATTAGGACAAGGTCATGTATATCCGATTATAGAGACTAGTTACCAGACATCCGACATGTGCTTCGGACGGGGCAGACACTTATCCACCCCCAGCCCTAGCATGTGACTATCCGATACTGGGCCGATATACATAATACTTGGTATACTACGCTTGATATAGATCTTAAATATTCTTAGATGAATATCACCGGAGAATTTGGTAGACTTCGTGCTTTGCTAGAAGCCGATCTTGTCTCGTAAATCGGTAGAACGTAGTACTTGGTACGTACGTGATTCGGATACTCCGACGACCATATTTACTGCCGACTTATCCGGGGATCTCATGGGTCGCTTCCCAGTGATCCACCGATGACGCATGACTCGCACATTTATTAATCTGGGATTAATTTGATGAGAGAGAGAAAATTAATCTAGGATTAATTACGGAGATATTTTATCTAGGATAAAATATCGTCTAAAGAGAGGAAATGATTAATTTGGAATTAATCGGTAAATTAATATATTCGATATATTAAACGAAATTGGATTTCGACGCGGAATTAAAATTAGATTTTAATTCGGGCGAACGAATTAATTTAGAATTAATTCGTTAGCGACGTGAATAGTGAATTCGCTAGGCGTAATCATTTAATTACGACGCGACGGAAAATTCGCTAATTGAGAATTAGTGAACCGAGCCCGAGTGTGATTGCGAGCGCATTCGTATTTCGAATTCGAGTGCGGCGACGCAAGTCACATCAAGCGTCAAATCATTCGTCACATCAAGCGTCAAATCAAAACGTCACTTTGAGTGATGTGATTGATTGATGTGATTGATTGATTGAAAGACATGTCACTTTAATAAAGTGAAAATGAATAGTGATGTGTTTTGGTGAAATAGTGTAAGTTGGTGAGACATTTACCTTTTGATTATTTAATATATTATTTGGTAATTGTTTTAATATATTTTCATGGAAAATATATAAAGCATTTTGGAAAATGCTTTGACCAACTTTAATACACAATTTCTCTCCTCCCTTTCTCTCTTACATCTCACGCCCAAAGTGGCAAAATAAGCTCACTGGTTTCTCTTGAAATGCCGTGAGTTTGGGAAGCAATGTGCTTGATTTTGTGGCAAAATCAAGAAGAGCTAGCACTCCGAGAGACTTGCGAAGGTGGTAGGGAGGTTCACCCATGAGTCGGGAACCATTCGACGAAGATTCGAAGCTCATTTTCTCAGCTCAAATCTGAACTGTCAAGGCAGTGGACTGCACTGCAGTTGCGTTTTTGCAAGGGAAAAATCAATTTCGTTTGTTGCCGATTCGTCTCAACCGATCGATGTGAGTATTCCGCTACCTCCGTTGATGTATTCACACATGTATATCATGTCTTGTTTGATCTTGGGACCTAGATATAAACCTAACAATGGCATCAAGAGCTATAGGTTCAAGCATGAAATTTTTAGGGCTTAAAATTGGGTATTTTGTATTGAGCATGATTTTATAAAATTGATGTTTGAGCATGCTTAATATATGTTATATTGAAGATTGATTTGATCAATTTCAACAAAATGTGATTGGATCAATTTTGCCCAAATTTGGAGTGTTGGCCGAATGTGAGGATATTTGAAATCTTGGATTTTTCATTTTAATTCATTGGATGAGTTATATGATGTAGGATGATGTTGATTTGAGATTGAATTGGATTTAATTTTGAATTGGATAAAAATCCCTAAATTCCTTATGTTGGCCGAATGGATGATGCCCTTAAATGTCTTGGTATTTTGATTTTTGAACATTGGATGTATTGGAAATCATTTAGGATGGTGATTTGATGGCGATTGTGGGTTCGATTGGATTGAAACCAAATCGGACACAAAATCCCTCCTTGGCCGAGACTAAGAAGCATGTAATGGGTTTGATTTTTTCATTTATGTGTTGGACATGTGATGATGATAATGAACATGATTAATTGGACTAATTTGGTGTTTTAGAAATATTGATTTGGGTGATTAATCATGTAATGCACTTTAGGTAATTAAATTGCGAAATTGGATTTGTGTAATTTAATGAATTAGGCCTTTAAATTGGATTTGGGCTTATGTTGTAATTGGGCCTATTGGGCTTGATTTTATCAAGTTGGGTTTAGGCATGTGGATTGGATCCAATTGGGCCCAAAACTATAACCATAAAGCCCAAATGCAACTTATAAACCTTTAAAGTTTAATTGGGCCTAATGGGCCTAAATTGATTTCTGGGCTTATGGGGTTACTCCTGATTGGGCTTTGGTTGCCGAAGCCCACGCCTTAAAGAAATTAATTAAAGCCCATTAGACTTGAATTGAATTGACGTTGGACGTTAATCGGGCTTTGAGTCCCGACGCGATTAAATTTGGAATTTAAGTCGAAAATGTTTATTAAATAAAGTGTAATATTTAATTTGGAATTGAATAGTGAATTAGTATTAAATACATGTTAAATTGGATTTAATTATGTAGTTTAATTTAATTCAAGAATTCGTACTTTGAGTACTTATTCGCAAAAACGAGTTTGACTCGAGCAAAATCAAATCGTTGTTTGAACATTGGATGATCACATAATTATCAGATTAATTAATTTGATTAGATTGATTGATATCATGCTTTGTGTGAATACGTGGTTGTGATGAATGAATAATGTATATCGGATGGATATTAGTCGGGTGGGGCAATTTTGGAAATTGTTGTAATAATTTGATTTATTAAATTGGACCTGCGTGTCCAGCCTTATCACCTCTATTCTCTTTGTATTCTCTTCTCACATATTCCCCTCAATGTAAATGAGGTTTCTTTAGAAGTGTAGTGTAACGGGTAGAAGTAATACAAGTGCTAGCTTGAGTGAGAAAGTGAGAGATTTGATCTAGGATCAATGTGTTAAGTATCCATCCGCATATCATTATTATTTTATTTCATATGCGCTTTATTATGTATTTAGAATGCATGTTTAAGGGTGTATGATGATGAGACCTTAACAAAGATAATTAAATTGGTAGCCAATTTGCACGCGAAAAACCCTCATAAAATATCATGCGTTTTTTCCTTCCATTGAGTGATTCTTGCTCAAGATCCTAGATTGGCATGGGTTGTTGGCCAAAGTCAAGCCCTTGTCCGTCGAAGATGTGTTTGAATCACGAGGCTTTGTTCCATATTGGTGTCTTGTCCAAGTTGTGGTTTGTTGGCCAAAGTCAAGACCACTTCTTGTCCAACGACATTGATTACGAAGCTTCCATGGTCAATGGGTCCGCGCTTGACTGGGATCATCAGGTTTGTTGTGCCAAAGCCAAGGCCTAGTTGATTCAGAGGAAAAAGGTTAGGCTATATATTGGATATATAGGCATATATAGGATATATGTTTAGGACTTGGATGTCCACCTACTGAATCTAGGAATTGGATTAGATCCAATTGATCTTAGAGATCTACCTAGTTAATTATCATACAATTTGTTGGCCAAAGTCAAGATTGTGTGATATTTAACGGGATCCTAGCCCACTAGGAAACACGGTTTCCCGAGTACTCGACAGAGGGTTAGAGGCTCGACGAAAAATAGTGGGAGGCAAGAATTGAATTGCAATATTCGTTCAATTACTCGCCATACGCGCTCAAACAAATATCACTCGTCATATATATTAAAAGTATTAGTTGGACTAATATTTAATGTTGTTTTAATAAACAGTTGGACTGTATTATACTGATTATATATAATTGGATTATATTAATCAATATATTTGAATTAATTAATTTCAGTTTACAGTTGATTTTATAATTGGATTATAGTAATCAATGTAATTGAGATTAATTAATTTGGATTATATTTGATTATATAGTTGGACTATTAAATCATTATAATATATAGTACCACTAATAATTGATTAAATAGTTGGACTATTGAAATCAAGAAAGAATTGAAAAGTTGGATATTTAAAATATAATCTGGGATTAAAATATTTAAATGATTTAATTTTCAAATTGGGAATAAATAATAGGTTACTTTATTTGATAAAAAACTTATTATACCTTACGCCCAAAATTAAGCAAATAAGTAGAGCGTAAATCTTTGGAAGATTTATGTGATGAACTTTAGTGCTTAATTTAACATACTTGTCAAAAATCTATGTTTAGATTTAATAAGTATTAAAATTGCAATAAATAATTCTTTGAGAATTAATTGACTATTCTAGAGGAGATAAAGTCAAAGTTTGCAATTGGGCATGTAGCACGAGGTGCACATCGTTTCGATATTCTTAAAACCCAAGGCTTGGCCTAAGGTTCCTGAAATATTGAAAAGGATAATTGACATATCCCAAAGTGACTACCATTTGGATATGGCAGACACGAAGGAATTAAAGAAAGGGCAATGCTCTTACTTTAAAAATGATTGTCAAAGTTATGTTCACTACTAGTATTGAAATTAGATTTTAAATACTTAGTGTGGTACATAAAATATATGTATTGATGTTCAGAATCTGCTTTGAGCAGGATACTGACTTCAAGCTGAGATTACTCTGCGAATCGGAAACGGGACGAAAGTCGTTGTTTCGACCGTAGATACCTAAGTTTAGGAACTACCCTTCGGGTGTGTACTTAAATTAGGAACTGTTATAATGTAACTAGTTTGACTAGAGACATTATCTCTATATCAGTGTTTAATCCATTGTGGATAAACCTTTATATTCTAGAACACTAAGTGTTTCATTATATAAAGATGATACTGAGATAAACACATTAGATGTGAATAACAGAATTTATATTTTGAATATAATTAAAATCTCAAAACATATAAAATGACAAATAAATAGCTCAAATTGATTTGATCAATAGAGACTTATTTATGGCATTGTTGTCTAGGACAGAATTAAACAAGACTCGTATATCCGCACTTTTGAAGAGTGGGTACTAGGACTAATTTGACTATTCAAATAAAGTCTACGAATCTAGTTTGTTAGGTAAAGTACCTAAAACACTGTTTACTTGGTAATAGTGTAAGTGCCACCGATCTGTTAGCCCTATCATGGTGTAGTTAGTGGGCCCATATCTAGCTAGGCTAGATGTGAACATGAATATTTCGTGACCTTAACGGATGTGGCATCACGTTATGGTTATGTGTTTCTTTTGAAGAACACAAATCAGAAACTTTTAGAGTTTCGACACGAAGTAGATAAACAGATCGGCTATAGTATTATACCGTCACGGTAAGACCGTAATGGAAAATACTTAAGCAAGTGAGTTTCATATTACATGAAAGAGTACAGTATTCTTTCAGATGAGGACTCCTCCCGAGACACGTCAGTTTGATGGTGTGTCCGAACTAAAAACCGAATTTTGTTGGACATGATAAGGTTTATCACGAGTCGCTCTGAGCTACCATTTCCTTCAACGGATATTATTAACAGTGCAAAACTTATTTAGAATAAGGTTCCATTAAAATCTGTTTGACAGATTCATATTGGATATAAACGGGAAAGAAACCGGGTTTCTCATTCCTAAAATTTGGGTATGCCGGGCATAACGTTTGGATGATACCAAACTAAGGACCCAAATTGAATAAGTGCCAATTATAAGTTATCCTAGGGAAAACCATAAGTATAGTACTTATATATCTCACATGAGAACAATATGATTGTTGCTCACCATGCGGTTTTCCTGAGAGGAATACCGATATGCAGTGGTCAGTGGGAGGATAGTGATACTCGATGAAAATCGGAGTAATACTATTCAAGGCACGAAGTCCTTAAAGGAACACAAATAGTTCATCAAGGATGAAACTAAACCATTAATCTTCAAATACACAAGAACCACGTAGATCGGAGAGAATCAGAAAACAACCTGGGGTATGGGTTTCTGATCTCACCTCATAAGATGTCAATCTTATGGAGGTATATCAACCAACTATTTTAGGAAGTGATACAAGGTATCGACTCCCTATTATGGCAAAGTGCCATGAGTCCTGAAATGGATTCCATGTATAACAACTATGTTTGGATACTAGTTGATGTACCGCAAGGCATTGTGCCTATTGGTACTGTAATCGTCTTCAAGGAAGACATACATGGATGGCAACATACCAACGTACAAGCTAGGCTTGTGACGAAAAGGTATCGTTATCAACATTGTGTTGATTACGGTTCAACCTTTTACCTGTTGCCATGGTAAATCCATTTGGATATGCTTGCTGAGATACTGCATATTTCATTTATGAAATGTGTCAGTTAAAATTCAAAATCGCTTTCCTGAAAAGGAAACCTTTTGGAGGATGCTTACAACATCCTGATGATTTTGTATAACCGACAAACAAGGTTTGCGGGTTATTCGATCCATGTTTGGATTGATGCAAGCATAGGTTCTTGGAACTGTCGTTTTGAAATAATCATAATGGTTTATGATTTGACTCAAAACGAAATGATTTGTGTATATAAGGAGGTTAGTGGGAGAGCACTGATAATGAAATTCCCATAAAGCAATTGGTGAAAGCTTGGCTTTCATAGATATTCTCCGTAGAATTCTGGGGGAGTAACAACCTTTATTCAAGGAATAAAGATCTACTGGGATAGATTTGGAGTTGTTAACACTCTCTGGGAAATTGTACATTTAAAATGTACTTGATATGGTGTCTCATACGCTTTGAGCATATGGAGTCACAATCAGGAATCCAAGTGATAGTCACTGGATTGAATTAAAGACATCTATTAGTATCTCAGAGAGAACTAAAGATATGTCTTAAGCTATGGAGAAGGAGAACTTGAAGTGACTGGGATCACTGCGCAAGTTTCCAAACAGTTAAATACTGCGGTACTATAAGTTTGAATAACGGGACAGTGAGCTGGAAATCTTCCGAGCAAGATACTGTTGCCGAATAAACAACAAATGCGGATTATTGCTGCGGCTGAGGCAGCAATAGAAGCCATTGGGTCGATAATAAATCTAATTAGATTAGATATAGTTCTGTTAGCAGCTGAGCTAGGCGTCAGCACAAGGCTAAAGAATTAAAGGTTCCATCGACGATCCAGATATATACTTCTATATTCATCTGATTCGTTCGGATCATACATCGTGGCGATGTGATGATCGTATAAATCGCGTCAGACGATAATCATGCAAATCCGCTGACGAAAACCTTTCCTCAGCAATTTGAGCGAACCGTACATAGTTCGGGTGGGACACTTGAGTGACTGGCTATGTGCCAAGTGGGAGATTGTTGGATAATATGACCCATAGCGTCACTATTTGTACAGATCATAGTGTTGTTGTACAAATTAACTATGTGACAAGGAAATTGCACTCTCATCATTTGTGATTAGATCACCTTAGATATATAAATGAGAGAGGAGGTCAATGATTAGTTCCTGGATTGAGATGATATGAGACAGTATCAGTCCACAAAGGATTAATAATTAAATATCCCTAGTCGTAGTATTATCGAGACTGGACATCGATAATGCGGAATAGGCTAGTATTGCACTTGTGCGCGTTGTGAGGGCACAACAGCATAGTTCTCATATATTTGGGTATTGGATACTCATGCAAGTGCGATAGGAGGTTGTGTTTCACCGATGGTACGGGAAACAGCTTCGCTCTGGATAGACCCCTCGGAATCCCATTGGTATTATGACTATGTGTCTATGGGAGTCCGACATCAGGGTAGGTGTGTATGGTCTTAACCTGAGACTTGCACCGCTAATGCTTACGACAATCAATATGCTTTAGTTGAGGTCGTCCAGGACTCTAACCGGTTCTGTGTACGCCAATGCTGGGTATATGAGAATCGTAGAGTAGAGTATTGGTGTGATGTCAAGACGGAAGTATCACTCCAGTCATAGTGGAGATGATGTCACGCAGGATACGGTACGTATTAGTGCTCTTAAGTGCTGGCCGGCCATCGGGATATTATGACAAGGTCATGTATATCGATTATAGAAACTAGTTACCAGACATCCGACATGTGCTTCGGACGGGGCAGACACTTATCCAGCCCCAGCCCTAGCACGTGACTATCCGATATTGGGCCGATATACAAATACTTGGTATACTACGCTTGATATTGATCTTAAATATTCTTAGATGAATATGACCGGAGAATTTGGTAGACTTCGTGCTTTGCTAGAGCCGATCTTGTCTCGTAAATCGGTAATAGTAGAACGTAGTACTTGGTACGTACGTGATTCGGATACTCCGACGACCGTATTTACTGCCGACTTATCCGGGGATCTCATGGGTCGCTTCCTAGTGATCCACCGATGACGCATGACTCGCACATTTATTAATCTGGGATTAATTTGATGAGAGAGAGAAAATTAATCTAGGATTAATTACGGAGATTTTTATCTAGGATAAAATATCGTCTAAGAGAGAGGAAATGATTAATTTGGAATTAATCGGTTAAATTAATATATTCGATATATTAAACGAAATTGGATTCGACGCGGAATTAAAATTAGATTTTAATTCGGGCGAACGAATTATTTAGAATTAATTCGTTAGCGACGTGAATAGTGAATTCGCTAGGCGTAATCATTTAATTACGACGCGACGGAAAATTCGCTAATTGAGAATTAGTGAACCGAGCCCGAGTGTGATTGCGAGCGAATTCGTATTTCGAATTCGAGTGCGGCGACGCAAGTCACATCAAGCGTCAAATCATTCGTCACATCAAGCGTCAAATCAAAACGTCACTTTGATTGATGTGATGTGATTGATTGATTGAAAGACATGTCACTTTAATAAAGTGAAATGAATAGTGATGTGTTTTGGTGAAATAGTGTAAGTTGGTGAGACATTTACCTTTTGATTATTTAATATATTATTTGGTAATTGTTTTAATATATTTCATGGAAAATATATAAAGCATTTTGGAAAATGCTTTGACCAACTTTATACACAATTTCTCTCTCCCTTTCTCTCTTACATCTCACGCCCAAAGTGGCAAAATAAGCTCACTGGTTTCTCTTGAAATGCCGTGAGTTTGGGAAGCAATGTGCTTGTTTTGTGGCAAAATCAAGAAGAGCTAGCACTCCGAGAGACTTGCGAAGGTGGTAGGGAGGTTCACCCATGAGTCGGGAACCATTCGACGAAGATTCGAAGCTCATTTTCTCAGCTCCAATCTGAAACTGTCATGGCAGTGGACTGCATTGCAGTTGCGTTTTTGCAAGGGAAAAATCAATTTCGTTTGTTGCCGATTCGTCTCAACCGATCGATATGAGTATTCCGCTACCTCCATTGATGTATTCACACATGTATATCATGTCTTGTTTGATCTTGGGACCTAGAGATAAACCTAACATACACATCTCATTTCTTTAGCTTTATAATTTACCTTCAATTATTCATAATAATTGTAAATAATTGATTAGCAAACTGTGTCAGACACGTGATCTCTAAAAGTCACTAAAGCCAAGAGACGTCATTATCAGATAAAGAAATACCTAATGGGGTTTTCTTAATGCCGGTGAAGAATATCGAGACATGAACTAATTCATGTCAATTCTTATTACTCAAGAAAATATTCTCTCTAGAGAATTATATCCTAAAACAGATATATATTTAGATTACCAATCATGACTTAGTAACTAAGTCATTAACCGTCTTGATTTTTCAAGAAAATTAGAACATCAGTTCACAATGGTTTAGACTAATCTAATTATATCCAAGTGTATTGTTATCTAGAACGTATTCTAGAAAAATACAACCATAAGTGAAGTCAGGAAACATATATATAAAATATGCATGCAGTGGACTAAAAGTTTAATTCTATTAACACAATAGAATAAGAAAAACATAAGCGGCAATTTTCATAATATCACACACTGTCTTAATTATGGATTTTTAACCCAGCAGTGCCTCCCACTACTTTACGTAATACCGTAATCTCCAACGGAAAATGAGAATTCAATAATTAAATCGAATTCCATAATGGGAAGTGGACCTCATGAATATATTTCGACTCACAGCTTTGGCATGTCTTGCCTATGTATATTCATAGATAGAAAACTCATTGTCAATCACACTCACTGTAACTCCTGATTTTGGTCCTGATCGTTTGTCGTTGTGACAGCTTCGGCACGTTCACATGAGGCGTATCAAGGCTTCACTTGTCAATGACAAACTCAAGCTACTGATGTAGTCCTGACAGCTTTGGCACGTTCAGGATTTCCATTTTCACTTGAATTTGTCTCTTATCATATAAGTTCTACCGGCGCAAATGAACTACCATCAGTCATAACTGCACAGCTTTGGCACAATACAACTACAACATCAAGAAATCATTTACATCCGTACTGACAAGGCGGACCAAGAAACAAGTATTCATAATACTAGTTACTTTAAAACCTTATTAAGCGGGGATATTCCTATTGTCAAACAATCCAAAATTAATCAAATTAATTTCACATGCCTGTTCAAGTAATTAAAATGGATTAAATATCATATATCAAGCATGAAAAATGTAATGGATGTAGGATCAGATTCGCTCTGATACCATTTTGCTAGGGTTTTAGCGCGGCGGAAGCGCGGTTCGGGCGAAATCGTAACTTTAAAATTTTTAAACTTACCGAATAAATTATTCAATATCCAATATAAACAATTCATTCTTATCTCACCTAAACATATTTATTCGATATCAAATAATGACATAAATAATTTAGAAACATCATGAAACTTTTACGAAAATATTTTTCCACAAAACAACATAAAATACGTTTTTGTCCGAACCGACCAACCAATACACATGAGGGCTCCCCAGGTCAACCCCAATAGTTACTTGGGCAGTTCATGTGCTGCCCAAATAGTGACCAATTCACTGTTTGGACAACCGTCACCCAGCAAGCCCGAAACTCACCCGGTAATGCATTTTTTCGCTATTTTTGTATATTTTCACTCCGAAATAATTTTCGGCAATTATGCCGATGCCCAATACACATCCAATACATTTAAATAACATATTTTTCACCACTAAATTTCCAGAATTTCTAGGGAGGAAAAATTATCATTTTCATGCTTTAAATCCAATTTTCTCAATATTAATCTTATAAATATTAACACCAATCAAAGTCTCCACCAATGAAGAACTCAAGAACAATTCTATGAGTTATAAGAGTGGTCATAATACTCTAGAATGGCAACAAGTTATCTAATAACCAAAGTAAGCTTATATTACACTAATTAAGCTTACTAACTTTCTACACATGCATATCTCCATCCAATTTTGGCAACCATCATTCTCAACCCATAATTAGAGAGTAGAAAACAAATACTACATCATATGTAAAAAGCTAGAATAATATAAATTTTTTCCAAGTTAAAGAACAAAGAAAATAGCTTATTCTTTGAAAAAAACTCCAAGCTTTTTCTCTAGCCCCATTTGTTTTCTATTTTTTTCTCTCTATGTTAGAATTTTTAGAAGGCCAAAAGTGAGAGCAAAATGAACAAATTTCATTTTTATATTAAACCCTAGCTTGGCCGAAATTATAGGGCATTTTTATAAAAAAAAATTGGTTTGTAAATTTTTAATCTAATTAAAGAGGCAAAAATCAATTTGATAACAACTACCTTTATTAAAGTTAATAGCCATGTGTAACCAATTACAACAAGCCATTAATTTAGCAAATAATGACATTATATATTTATTTTTAATTACTTAATTTATTTAACAATTAAATAACTTAAATAATTAATTAATATAAATATCCAAATATATGTATTATTATTTACATTAAATAAAAAATACATATATTAATGACAAGTGTCAAAATATCACATTTGATAATTAATTAATGTGTTTTTAATAAAATCATGTATTAAATATAAATACACATTAATTAGGAAATAATTGAAATGCCCTTATGCATGTATTTTCGTTTAACCGTTAAACGATTCGAATTAACTTATTTAATTTGATAAAGTATTATGAATAATTCGGCACTAACGCATTGCCCAAATGCTCTACGAGTACACTTCATATTGTGGTACTCTCTAAGTTTAGGTTTATCCGTCACAGAATCAAATTTCGCGTCCATAATTCACCCACTCGTAAATTATGACAACACAGATAATCTCGCTAAACTATGCAAGTCGAGTTCATTGCATACGTATAATCCCATCAATATTATATCGGGGATATAGTAAGGACCGTCAAATCCCTAAGGTCTAATATAGTCGACTTTCAAATTTACGATCTCTAAATAATATTCGGAACTCGCTTCTGAAGTATACCACGACCATGGATTTACTAGATCGCAACCATTTACACAAGACTGATAGATTCTATCTGATACTCACAGGATATCATGAGCATTGGTCCACTCCCAACGAACATGCAGAGGTCTAATCTAAATAGATCGGTGAAGTGACTGTTATCTAAGTGTGGAGGATGTCTCATATATCCACAGTGGTATCGCAAGTCGAAGGATCACTATGCTACTCGACTCAAGAATATTCCTATTGACGTAGGTGTACCATTTATTAGGAAATCTTCAGTGAGTCGTTCAGTGTTTATCAAATAAACACATGCATGTCTATACGAGTCTCTTGAGACTCATGGTTCATTGAGATAAATCATCGGATCAAGTACCGATATAAGACATGTACTGGTCTCAGCGGATTTTACTAACCGACCCGTGTTAGTAAATCTTGACCAGGAACTTTATTTGAGAATATACAACTTATATTGACACTTCTCAATGTCAATTACAAACTACATTGTAACTGCGCACTACGTTGTAAATCCTGGGTCTTTGTCTAATATATACATATCACTAAATCAGATTTAGTTTCAATCTAATGATAATTAGATCGAATACGTATATAAAAACAAGAGGTGTAACCATTTATACATAATATTATGGAAAAATAGATTGTTCGTATTAATGAATCAGACATAAATATGATTTGGATTGGCGCTTTAAGCACCAACCCTAACAATGAGAGCCTAAGTCTTACCTTATGATGCCCGCATCGAAGCCCTTAGTTTTTTTTCCTAAGAATGAGCCTACCTAATGATTGTATATGGGCCCTAACCATTTGAGGTCATCCAACCCTCTTACCATGAAAATAAAGAACTTGTTGGGCTTTTTCAACTAGGACAAGTTCATGTTCCATGATAATTGCATTGAGTGGTTTAAAATATTCATGGGCAACCTTTTATGCAAACCCTATTGGACTTAGATCTATTAATTATGATCCCAAAATATGTCAAAAGTACGAGTCTGATGTCCATACTTAGCTTTCATCCAAGGAAATGGCAAGTCTTACTTTGGGCCCATTTGAGCATAATTAATGCTTTCAAGCCCAACCCAAAATAGCCATGATTACTAAGGGTCCAAATCATCATTTTTAAACAACGACACGATCCCCATATTAGGCTTAGTCATTTTGTAAATGGGTCGTCATTGTCTTTCAACGATGGAATAAAATCGAGGTAGCCAAAGTTTACCTTTAGTATAAGAGAGAACGAGTTTATGTACCTCTATAGGTACATAAGTTAAGTCATACCTATGATATATATGGACTTACCATGTATGTCGGGGAGACAAGGTTAGAAGAATGTATGTTGTGTGAATTAACTTTGCATCTCATGCATCTCATGCAAACATGCATCTCATGCATCATGCTAACCCCTTGTGATTGTAGCCATCATAGTGGAGCATTGGGTTAGGGAGTACGAAATACTAGTCAAGAAGAAAATAACAAGCGATGTAGAAATGGCCAACAATGAAAATTCATGTGTATATCAGTTGGAAACCACCACGAATAAGATGGCAGAGTAGCTATAGACTGTGCTCAATGTCATTTCCAACCAGCCATCAATTCAGATAACACATCAAGCGGCGGGGGCTGAGTTTAGTGAAAAGAGGCGTGAGGAGCCCAAGGGTATAGGAGATGAAGTTCATGCCCTAGATGATAAAGATATGACAGACTATGCTGCAAGAACAACGATTAAGAGGGAGGCCGACCCTGAACTACAAAAGCTAAAATAACATATGAAGGTCGTGACCCAAAAGATAAAAGGGAAGCATACGGATTTGTTGGACTATAATGCCATGGCCTTCAAAGAACAACCGCCCACTCAATTTAAAATGCCCAAAATGGTAAATTTTAATATGAACGGGGACTCGAAGGTGCATCTTCGTCAATATGTATCATAGATGAGTGCAACTGGACCATCCTAAAGTCAAGTACAAAAGATATTCAGGATGTCATTAGAGAGAGTGTTCGTGGTATGATATCATCGTCTTGAGAAGAAAATAAAAAATGATTGGAAAGTTCTGTCTGAGGTCTTTCTGAATCAATACGTCACAGATATGGAGATTGACGTATCACTCAGTGACTTGGAGAACACTAAGCAAAAGCAAGAAGAAAGTTTTAAAGAGTACATTGATCGTTGATGAAGCCAGTTATTGGAGATACAGACACGTCTTTCGGAAAAGGACCAGATTAAGATGATTATCAAAGGTACCAAGCCTTCGATTTATAACAAGCTGATGAGGATGAATTCTATGATCTCTGATTTTCGACAATTTAAGAAAACTATTATGGATATAGAAGAAGAGAAAGCAGATAATAGAAATTTCTATGACAATAAAAAGACTATGTGAGTGCCTTATGGCTCCAAGATCAGTCCAGCTGAAACTGCAGCTATAAGAAATATAAAGTTTTCGAACCTTAGCAAACCTTTGTCAAAGGAGTTCGAGAAAATGAAGAGGCAGGGCCTGCTAATACCTTTATAACCTAAACCGCTACCAAACCCCATCCCTCGCCACATCAATCGAGATAACATTGTCACTTCCACCAACAAAAGGGGCTCGATACTGATAATTGTGTCCGACTCAAACATGAAATCCAAGACCTAATAGAAACCCGTAAAATTTCTGACCTAGAAAAGAACCAACCCAATACCACCCTAAACCCTATACCAAATCACCATGTCGTGCCACCACCCATATATATGATCAACTCTAATATACCCGAAGAATATGTCCTATAATCATTTAACCAGAAGGCCCATATCATAGGAATATGGGACAGTATTGATAGAGATGTTGGAAAATCTGATGAATTTTAGGAACATTTCTCAAGTAGTGATTAAGAAGAAGTGAAAGGAATGACCAGAAATCGGTGATTCTATGACAACACCACTGAAAAGACAAAATGAGTGGTGTAATGAGAGAAGGAAAAAGAGACAAAGACAGATGAAGGAAAAAAGAAGAAAATAATGTGATGCTCCAACAGTTAAAGAAGACTCGAGCACATATTAGCATATAGAGGCTATTATGCTCCTCTCAAGAACACAAAAGTGCCATGGTTGAGGGCCATGAAAAGATTATAATACCCACAGGTATGGGCCCCACAGCCGTCATATGATCTATTCATAAGGATAAGAAGCCAACTATCATTTTTTTCGAAGAAGAGCCCCAATGGAGGCTTGAAACCACAACCGCCCGCTGTTCATCAAGGCCGAAGTAAAGAGAAATAAGACCTCATGTGTAATGGTGGATGATAGGTCTTCCATTAATGTTTGGCCGTTAAAAATATTATCGAGGTTGGGTATCTGGTCGAAATATCTCATTCCGTCTGACATGACAATCAATGTCTATGATGATAGTTAACGAGAAGTAGATGGTATTTTCACCGACGTAGTGAAAGTGGGCCTGATTGAGGATAAAGTGGAGTTCATCGTGTTAAATATCTCAATCACATTCTCTATGTTTTTAGGAAGGTCGTGGTTTCACAAGCTCGGGGGAGTCCTATCAATGCTGCATCAAATGATCACGTTTATGCACAAATGGGATATTATCACTACTGGGGCTGTAGCAAGCAATGTCATATCCATATTGGAGGTCCAGCCATTTACAAGATTTCAAGTTGCAGTCATCTTTGAGGAATGGGTAGATCCCAATGTAGCCAAGATTATGAAGAAGATGAATTATGATACTGGACTGGGAGCACAAGGCCAAGAAGTGAGTACGCTACCAGAATTTAAGGGGCAGATCACCAAGAGAGGGTTAGAATATCATTGCGATGATGAAGAGAAGCCAAAAACTTATGACAGTTTTACGAAGGCCAAATATCAAAGGGATCTAGTTACTCACAAGGTCAATGGCGTCACTGTGACAGGCTTTGAGATCTTCACAGATGTAGTGGATTGGAAAGGGAATTTGATGATTGAAGCTTAAAGCAAAAAGAATAATACAAAGCCAGAACTAGAAAACAAGCCAAAACAGAGTGGGAATAAGAGTTGCTCGTGTTGGAAGAACTGACAATAAAGGACTTCAGAGAGGACTCCAAGGCAGCAAAAGAAGCAAATTATGAGAAACTTATGTACCCGAACTATTTGGTTGTGACTTTGTTTCTAAAATTAATAAGATGAATGGTTTTGCTTACTTGTCTAATTTTTTTTTCTTTTAGGATACATCATAACATGCATCAAATGTGTATATTTGACATTAATTCAACTAAAACGGATGCATTTAATCTTGGTACATGTGAAAACCCTTAAAATATAATAATTTTCAGTGAGGTTACCCATTAAGAGAGAAAAGAATTAGAGAGATTATTGGTAAAAATATGCAAAAGTATTTGCCTGGTTCTACGAAGACATGCCGGGAATGGGCAGAAGCATAACACATCATGTGATACATACATATCCGAATATGAGACCCGTAAAGCATAAACTCTGTAGGATAAGACCAGAATATGAGGAAAAGATAAGGAAATAATTGAAGAAACAAGTAGATGTGAGATCTTTAGAAGTGGTAAAGTATCCAGAGTGGTTAGCCAACATCGTGCTAGTACCAAAGAAGGATGGTAGGGTCAGAATATGTGTGGGCTACAGAGATCTCAATAAAGCTTGCCCGAAAGAAGATTTCCCTCTACCACACTGATGAACACTAAAAAGTGTATATTTATTAAAAGAAAAATTAATCATTTTACACTTGTAGTTTTATTAATCCCTTTAATTTAGCACATTTGTGAAATAATAATTAAATTATGTTTTATATATTTTTACTGTGATTTTTATTTCTTAGGTATGGGAAATAACACTTTGGATTTTGGAGGCTAGAACTTAAAAGGGCGTTATAATAATGTACAATTTCGGAAATTCCAACCTTAAGTAATTTTCGTATTTTAGCCCTAACGTTTTACTCCGATATCGGATTGAGACGATTCTAGTTCCAGATGAAGAAGACTCAAATATCTACAACTTTGATGTTTATAAGATTTTCTAATTCTGAAGTTTTCAAAACCGAAATTGATGAAATATCCAAAGTGTGTTATATGTAATTATTAAAAACACAAACAAACAAGAAAAGACAAAAAAAATTATAAAATAAAAAATATAATTTTTCTTCTACCTTTCCACCAAAAGGTGGAGGATTTGTCAAAGCATGCAAAGAAATTTGCATGCTTTGACAAACAAGTAAGGACAAAAAAAAAAGGTGAGTGATTCTTTTAATTTGCAGTTTGCATAAGAGGTGCTCATCATTTCATTTTCATCAGAAAAATTTCCACAACTCTCTCTGAGACTTTGTGGGATGAGATCTTGTGTATATTTTTTATTTTGTAATTTATTTTTCTTTTATTAATAAAATTATGAGTGTTTTTATTATATATTATTCTGCTAATTTTTATCATGCTGGGGTAAAGAGTGAAGCTAGTGGTATGAAAATATGTGATTTTTATTTATGTTATATTTTATAAATTGTGATAATATTCCAAATAAAATTTATATTCTTTCCAGTTTATTTTAGACTCTTAACTAGCTGTAGACAGTCCCCGATTGACACAGATAATACTTGAATCCCATAAATACGAGAGAGTGGACTATTAAAGATATGGATTAATTATAGACAATACAATACCGTCTATATAACTGGTTTTATGTATTTGGAATAATTGAGTACCTAACTGGACTTATTAAAGACAAATGTTATCATTGCCTTTATGGTTGGTTTTATATGTTTTGACATATTTAGTACCTTGGTAGGACTAATTATCGATGGGACGGATTACATGTGTTGGCATAATTAATACCATATAATTTTGAAATACATTGATTGAGAAATAATTATAATTTATATTTTATAAAAAGTAAAAATTATTTTATATTTGAAATAACAAGAGTGGATCCCATAACCTTAGTATTTTATTTTATTATTTTTATTTTATTAGTTGAATTATTATTTTATCTTATTAAATCTATTCCATGTGGATCGACCCCGAACTTACCAGGTTATTTTATTACTTTGACACTCTTATACTTGGGGAGTAAAGAACCACTTTGTGAGTGTGTCAAGTTTTTGACGTCGTTGTCGGGGAATAAAATTTAATAGATAGAGTAATAAATTAACATCATTGTATTTTTTTTCACTTTTGTGTTGTTTTGTGTGTTTTTTAAATTTTCTTATTGTTTTGTGTATTTTGTAAAAAAAAAAAACCATCATTTTGCTAAATTATAGTCTCGGGAATCTGACTTTAAAAGACCTTATTTGCTGATTTATAAGAAAATTGGATGGAAAACATATTCTCGACCCATAGAGGGCATTCAAGCCGTTACTGGACGTAAAACCAGAAGAAGATGTGAGTCACAATCACTACTACATTTTAATTTACTATTTTGATTTTTTAGATATAATCTTTCTTTTCAGAAGCAGTGTTGTAGATTCAAATGTTAATACCACATGAATCATGTGATGTCTTCTAAACTCTGCTTTTTCTTATTCAGACATTGAGGAACATGTTTCAATTTGGTTTGGGGAGGGGATAATTGATTAGAATACTTTTATTTTTTTGTTTAAAAAAATTATTTTATTTCGTGTGTAAAAAATGTTTTTATTTTTAATGTAATTTGTAACAAGTTATTTTTGTTTCTTTCCTTTTGAATCATTTAAATTTGTGAATTCTCCAAGAAATTGTTTAAATTTGATTTTCACATGCTCATTTGACAAGTATTATCAATATACATAGTAACATATGATCATGGGTTGTGAAAATTTTGTAATATTCAGTTATCTAGTTTGTTGGAGGCATCACCTAAAAGCAATGGAGTTTGTCTTTTTTTTTTCAAAAAAAAAAGGAAAATAAAAAAAACTAACCAAGCTTTTACTTAGTAACCGGATATCTTATCTCAGCAAGCAGTGATTATTCACGTAAACCGGTAGAGCTTGAGTTTAAAAAAAAAAGAAAAAAAGAAAAAATGTATGTGAATAAGTTCGATTTCGTAGCCTATCTAACTCGAGCAATTAAGTCTGTAGCTGAGTTTTTCCCCCATGCCTCAAAAATATAAAAAGTAATGCTTTTAAACTTTAAAACTTTCAAATCAAATCTCACTCAATAAGTAACTGATAATTAAATAAGGGTAACGCACTAAAACTTTAAAAATAAGTCTGAAACAATAACAAATGTATACAAATCAACTTTGAATGGACAAGCATCCACTCACAGATTGAAGCCTGATCAAGTTCCCTTTACATCGCTGGGGGGGAACGCGGCTCCTGATGAGTATCTATATGGAATACACTGAGTTAGAAACATCAGTTATAAAATACAGTTCGAAATCACAAAAAATTCCTTAATCTAATTGGATTACCCCCTTAGAATATTATATTCTTTAAATGAAATGTAAATAAAAAATTCAGACTCTTGGTTACGCGTCGCATCTTAAAAAAAATTCTGGTTTTTGGTGTCGGGTCGTGACGTCAGTCTCCAACACGTCGCGATGTGCTCGTGCAAATCATATGCACGTTTCTGCCTTGATTGCGTCGCGATGCACGCAAGCTCGCGTCGCGACGCACCCGTGTAAAACAAATGCACCTTTCTGCCTCGTCTGCGTCACGATGCGAGCTTGGCGCGTCGCGACGCGATGCCGATTCGAGGGGCAGATTTCAGTCATGCATAGTTAGTCATCAAATTCATTTCATTTCCACACAACAATTTCAATACACCAAATACCATCAAATAACACTCCTCAACATCTTATCACCACCAAAAATCCTATCACCTTAATGGCCTAACTAATATGAGATACCAAATCTTACTGAAACATGAACTTCTTAATCAAACAATCATCACTAAACAAATTTCCACTAATCATAATCATACTACCATCATCACACCATTAAAACCCAAAACATCAAAGTTTGGGTCATGACTTACTCACCTTGATTCAATTTTCTTCTTCTCAAAAAAAGCCTCTTGATCCCCTTTTTCCTTCTTCTTAATTGATCTTGAATGAATTACCTTGTTAGTTTCAAATTTTGTTAAGGAAATGCAACTTTCTCTCTTTCCCTCCTCTCCCTCTATCTCACGAACATACCCAAGAAATGAAGAATGATTTTCTCTTTGTTGATAGTTAATCATTTTCTAGAGAAATCTAGTAAAATTTATCATTGTTTTGTTTTGGGCCTTGGGCTTCTATTTACATTTCTTCTAAAATTTGTTTTTGGGCCTTAGATGGGAAATAAGGAAAGTTGGGCTAAAAGTCAAATATTTGATCATTGTCTCAAATCAATTCCGGAAAATATTTGCTAGCCCGGAAAAGAAAATCCCTAGCATCCTATCCGCACAAAATATTTGGGGTCGTTACAAATTCTTCCCCCCCCAAAATGATTCGTCCTCGAATCAAAATGTCTAAAGGATAAAGTGTGTACCTTCACCGGCGAAGAGTTGGGGATATTGTTCTTTCATGGTTTATTCCTATTCCCAAGCAGCCTCTTGTTCCTTGTGATGTTTCCAAATCACCGTGACTGAAGGAACCCATCGAGATCGTAACTTCTTTGTCTCTCTTCCCACAATAGCTACTGGTTGTTCCGAATAAGACAAGTCTTGATGAATATCAATTGTCTGAGGCTCAAACACATGGGATTCATCACACAAATACTTCTGTAACATAGATACATGAAAGACCGAATGTATCATGTCCATGCTGGGTGGAAGCGCCAATTCATATGCTCTTCCTCGAACTCTCCGAAGTATCTGGAATCGCCCAATAAATCTAGGGCTAAGTTTACCCTTCTTGCCAAATCCCAACTCCATTGAAAGGAGATACCTTCAGAACATAAAATCCCCCACCTGAAATTCCAAATCCTTCCTCTGGTGATCTGCATAACTCTTTTGGCGACTCTGAGACGTACTCAACCTTTCTCTAATCAACTTTACTTTTTCTAGGGCATCTTGTACTAAATTAGGTCCCAATAACCTCTGCTCTCCAACTTCAAACCATCCAACTAGCGACCTACACTTCTGCCTATACAAAGCCTCGAATGGTGCCATCTGGATACTTGCTTGATAACTATTATTATAAGCGAATTCTATGAGTGGAAAATACTGGTCCCAACTACTCTCAAAATCAATCACGCAAGCCCGCAGCATGTCTTCTAAAGTCTGTATGGTACGCTCCGATTGACCATCTGTCTGAGGATGAAAAGATGTGTTAAAACGTAACTGTGAACCCAAAGCTTCCTAGAATGGCTGCCAAAAGTTAGAGGTAAATTGAGAACCTTGATCGAAGACAATTGAGATAGTACTCCATGCAATGACACTATCTCATCTAAGTACAGTTTGGCATACTGGGCTGCTGTAAAGCTAGTCTTTACGGGAAGAAAATGTTCTGATTTAGTTAATCTATCTACGATCACCTATATAGAATCACAGCCTTTGAGGTACGCGGGAGCCCAATGATAAAATCCATAGTGACATTCTCCCACTTCCATTCTGGAACATCAAACTCTGTAGCTTTCCTGCTGGTCTCTGATGTTCAGTTTTAACCTGTTGACAAGTGAGACACCTGGTGACAAATTCAGCCACATCATTTTTCATGCCATCCCACCAATACAGATCCTTAAGGTCGTGATACATCTTAGTGATCCCATGATGCATGGTGTAAGATGAAATATCAGCATTCTCTATTATCGAGCGTTTCAACTCTGGAACTGGAGGAACAAGGATTCTATTTTGCTTCCTGATGAGGTTTTCACCATCTAAATAGTACTCACCCTCTGTGCCTTATTGTAATCGACATCTAATCTGTTGCACCTCAAGATCTGCTTCTTGTGAAACTCTGATTTCATCAACTAGGGTGGATTTAACTTGAATCTGTGCCAACAACCCTCCTTGCGTCGTCACCTGGAATTTCACTCCATCCAACAAACAGCTCTGTATCTGTTTGACTGGGCGCCATCTCTCAATTGGGAAATGAGCTAAACTCCCCATAGATGATAATTGTGATTTATACCCACTTATTCTAGCATCTTTAGCCTATTATTTTGTTATGGTTCGAGCCATTTAATGTATTTTATAGTTTATTTTATGTCTTATTTGTAGGAAGCATTATAACATAAAAATGGAGCAAATACGCATATTTCAGGTTCTATCGGGAGTATCAGACTCAAGAAGCAGCAAAAACCTGCATCAGCTGCGCACTGAAATTAAAAAGGCTATAACTTTTGATTTAGAAAGAGTTACGAGACCCATAATATATCGATTTGCATCTACTCGACGAGATCTAGTCATTTAAATACATTTTCCTGAGAGTTGGGCGCTGCAGCGCCCACTGTTCGGCGCCGCAGCGTCCCCCGCGGACCAGAAACATGATTTTAGGGTTTTTTAGATGTTTAATGACTCATAGCCTCTATTATAAATAGAACAATTCGTCCAATACTCAAAAAAGGAGGCTAATACACTGCACAAAACACATAAATAAATATTTTTAGAGATCCAAGGAGAGGATTGAAGAGCGAAAAGAGGAGATTAAGGCAGTGACGTCCGGAGAGGAAGAGATTCAATTCGGGTTTTATCTCCTTGTTTCTTTCTTAGAACTCTAATGATTTGCATTAGATTCATGACTTGTTTATCAATGTTTATCTTTTGTCATGAATTAACTCCTTAATTCTGGAGAATGATGTAATCTATGCTTAAACCTTGTATTGTGTTATCAATTTTGTGATGAAGTTTTATTCAGTTTATTTATATTATTTTGAGTTTAATGCTTCTTGATTGCTGGCCACAATTGAAGATGATATATGTTTAGAATCTATCACTCGAGAGAGGGGATTTTGAATAAATCTAGAGAATATAGCCTAGGATTTTATAGAGTTCGAGAGAATCTGTAGTTCTTTGAAGTCGTTAACATAGAATCACAAAGCGTAATGAGTTGTTAACTATTGGATTTTTATAGAGATATCGAAGTTTATAGTTGATGATATTTTCACTTGGCACTCGAGAGAGGGAGTGGATATTTTAGGATTCTTGACTTATAAACAATTTAACTGAACAAGGATTAATTGGCATGACAAATACATAGGCGACAGCTAGGTGAAATCAGGATCCAGAATCTCTATCGTATTAGTTCCTCCTATCTAAATATTTTATATTTTATTTATTTATTAAAAATCTTTATTATTTGTTTTCTAAATTAAGTTAGGATTATCAATTGTAATACTTAGTGCGAGTTAACGCAATCCCTGTGGGTTCGACACTCTAAACTCATTTATACTAAAACTTGACACCGTACACTTGCGGTACGATATAAAAATATCACAACAAGTTTTTGGCGCCGTTGCCGGGGATTGTTTGTTTAATTCACATTAATACTACTACCAAGTAATCTTAGCTTTAATTTAGATTTTTATTTTTATTTTATTTTCTTTATTTTTTATTTTTATTTTTGTTTTTATTTTAATTTTTTTTTTGTTTTATTTTTTTCATACGAGGTGAGTTTGAAAAGAAGCAATGGCAGATCCTGTTAGTACATTGATAGCTCAAGTATCATCCATCACGACTCATCTAGCAGTATTGACAAATCAAATGGACCAACAGTCTATTGAAGCTGCTTCTGCTAATGGAATGATTTTACCCAACAGAGGAGCAGGATTTGAACAAGTACAGTATGTGAACAATCGGAACTTCAACAACTATAGAGGCAGTCCTATGCCTAATTATTATCATCCGAATTTTTCATATGCTGATATGGAGAACGTTTTGCAACCTCCTCATGGCTTTAATTATCCAAGAGCTGAGCAGAAACTTCCTTAGAATACCTCATGAGCATGTTTGTAGCTACAGCTTCAGAGAGGTTTGAGAAGGATGAGTCAAGGCTGGATGACATCGAAACACGAATGGGCAATATAGAGGCAAATATGAAAACTTTAGAAGCGCAAATTGGGTTGCTTGTTTCTTCCATGGCCAATCAACAGACATGGGTGTTTCCGAGTGATATTAAGTTAACCCCAATGAACAATGTCAAATTATAACCTGTAGGAGCGAAAAGAGTTTAAAGACACCTCTCAGGACTTAGGCAGTAAAGAAAATGAAATGATATTTCAGGAGGAAACAGTAACAGAAGAAGAAAATAAATGTGAATTGATAATGAGAGGTCAAAATGAAGAAGTCACCTTCAGTGTTTTCAGAGCCATGTCGAGCCCTCAAGGTGATGTAGAATGTCACAGGATAAATACAGTAGAAAAGGGAGTTGTAAGCACGCAAGGTGAATCATTTCAGCGACCTATGAGCATAATACAGCCATGCATAAAGGAAGATTCTCTGCAGCTAAACCTGAAACCACTCCCAAAGCACCGTAAAAAAGAGGAAAAGAAATGCCAATGCTTACTTAGAGATGATCCCTGGAAGGTTAAAAAGGAGACTGAGCCAATTTTACCGAATGTGCAGTCCAGAATTTCTAACTAGGGGACAATCTACATATCCTGGGGGACCATCTATGGATAAATTACCACAGCCTGCCAAGTTTTCTTTTTCATGTCATAAGAACCGGTGGATACCGAAGAAGAAAGCAGATGAGATTACCCGGTTCACTACGTTTAAGCCACCATAACCATTTGAGTGGTTGCGTTTGGCTGAAGACATTAAACTTAGCGCTAGCGGGGAGGCAACCCTTGCATTTATTTATTTTTTTATATTTTTTATTTTTTTTACTGTGTGTTATTGTTTATTTATTCGTTTTGCATGCTATTTATGCAGGTAGCACGAGACACACAAAGCCCGCGCAACCAAATTCTAACCAGTATGAGCCCGATCAACTCTATGCACGGTAGTGTTGTTCCTCACTCTTGTTCTTTTTTTTTTATCTTACATTGAGGACCATGCAAGTTTTAAGTTTGGGGGTGTGTGCATGTCGTTTACTTGTTATTATTTGTTTTATTCAAAAACTTGTTATTTATTTTTTTTTATTCAAAAACTTGTTATTTATTTATTTTATTCAAAAAAAATTAAAATTATTTTTAGTCTTTGATAATAAAGCATAAATCATGTGATGATATTGTTTGTTTATGAGTGAAATTTTAGAAATGATAAGTGCCCGATTTACTTTTATCTGATGTCTTGAATAACTGATCTATGTTAGACTCGTAACCACTTAAAAACAGGTTTTTAGCAGTAAAACTTAAGTAGTTGACAATGTGACTAGTTGAAAAAATTGCATGTCGATGAATGACCGTTTGCTTAGATATCTATCTTGATTTGCTAGTGTTATGAAGTATGGTATAGCTAAAAAGAAAAATGTCTCTAAAGAAAGAAAATAAACCACCTATAACCGATAAGCGTGAAGCTACCCATGAGCGAGTATTTGGACCACCATGAGGAGAAATGCTACCTTAAAGGGTAGGTGAGTTAAAAAAAATGAGTGTAAAAATGAGAAAAGAAAGGAGACAAGAAAAGAAAAGAAATATCATACCATACTGAGCACAAAATAAAGCAATTACAGAGCATGATTGAGATATCCAGGTTGGTTTGACCCATCGATTCTAATTTCTAAACGAAATCATTGAGTTGGCTTACTTAGGAGTCAAGCTGTGAATGAACCTTTATACACACACACATTGTGAGTCTAGCTTAGATAATTTATTCAAGAATTTGGATTCGAGTTGCAATTGCGTACTTTGAAGGTTCTCTAATTTCATTTATAAGCTTTCTTTGAGGATATATTTATGTGCAACTATCGGGACTATCTTTATTATTTTTATATTTTTTGCATGATTGTGTGTGAATGACGTTTGTGGGTGTCGTTGATGTAAGCCCTCACGAGACTATTACTCGTCCACTAGGGCCGCCTAGGGGTTTAAAGGCTTGTTGCATATGCTAAATGCAATCGTGATCCCTACGAAAGTGGCTTAGTTAATTTAATTATTTTTAATTATTTATTTGAATTTAGTTTTTATTTTATCTTTTGCTCGGGACTAGCAAAACCTTAAGTTTGGGGGTATTTGATAAGTGTGATTTATACCCACTTATTCTAGCATCTTTAGCCTATTATTTTGTTATGGTTCGAGCCATTTAATGTATTTTATAGTTTATTTTATGTCTTATTTGTAGGAAGCATTATAACATAAAAATGGAGCAAATACGCATATTTCGGGTTCTATCGGGAGTATCAGACTCAAGAAGCAGCAAAAACATGCATCAGCTGCGCACTGAAATTAAAAAGGCTATAACGTTTGATTTAGAAAGAGTCACGAGACCCATAATATATCGATTTGCATCTACTCGACGAGATCTAGTCATTTAAATACATTTTCCCAAGATTTGGGCGCTGCAGCGCCCACTGTTCGGCGCCGCAGCGTCCCCCGCGGACCAGAAACATGATTTTAGGGTTTTTTAGATGTTTAATGACTCATAGCCTCTATTATAAATAGAACAGTTCGTCCAATACTCAAAAAAGGAGGCTAATACACTGCACAAAAAACAGAAATAAATATTTTTAGAGATCCAATGAGAGGATTGAAGAGCGAAAAGAGGAGATTAAGGCGGTGACGTCCGGAGAGGAAGAGATTCAATTCGGGTTTTATCATCTTGTTTCTTTCTTAGAACTCTAATGATTTGCATTAGATTCATGACTTGTTTATCAATGTATTTATCTTTTGTCATGAATTAACTCCTTAATTCTGGAGAATGATGTAATCTATGCTTAAACCTTGTATTGTGTTTATCAATTTTGTGATGAAGTTTTATTCAGTTTATTTATATTATTTTGAGTTTAATGCTTCTTGATTGCTGGCCACAATTGAAGATGATATATGTTTAGAATCTATCACTCGAGAGAGGGGATTTTGAATAAATCTAGAGAATATAGCCTAGGATTTTATAGAGTTCGAGAGAATCTGTAGTCCTTTGAAGTCGTTAACATAGAATCACAAAGCGTAATGAGTTGTTAACTATTGGATTTTTATAGAGATATCGAAGTTTATAGTTGATGATATTTTCACTTGGAACTCGAGAGAGGGAGTGGATATTTTAGGAGTCTTGACTTATAAACAATTTAACTGAACAAGGATTAATTGGCATGACAAATACATAGGCGACAGCTAGGTGAAATCAGGATCCAGAATCTCTATCGTATTAGTTCCTCCTATCTAAATATTTTTATATTTTATTTATTTATTAAAAATCTTTATTATTTGTTTTCTAAATTAAGTTAGGATTATCAATTGTAGTACTTAGTGCGAGTTAACGCAATCCCTGTGGGTTCGACACTCTAAACTCATTTATACTAAAACTTGACACCGTATACTTGCGGTACGATATAAAAATATCACAACAATAGACTTCCTGCTTAAGGCATCCGCGACAATATTAGCTTTTCCCGGATGATACTGAATGGAGCAGTCATAGTCTTTCAACAACTCCACATATCTCATCTGTCTCAAATTAAGCTCCTTTTGGCTCTGGATATAATTAAGGCTTTTGTGATCGGTGAAAATCTCAAACCTTTCACCGTACAAATAATGTCGCCATATCTTCAGAGCAAATATTATTGCAGCCATCTCCAAGTCACGAGTGGGGTAATTTTGCTCATAAAGCTTCAATTTTCTGGAAGCATAAGCAATCATTTTCTCCCTTTGCATCAATACACAGCCCAAACTCACTCTGGAAGCGTCACAATACACTATAAATCCTTCTGATCCCGCTGGCAGCGTAAGAATATGAGCAATAGTCAATCGATGTTTAAGTTCCTGAAAACTCTTCTCACAAGCATCAGACCATTCAAACTTCACATTCTTCTGAGTTAGCCGCGTTAATGAAGTAGCTATTCTGGTGAAATTCTCTACGAACCTTCTATAATACTCTATTAATCCCAAGAAGCTGTGAATCTCCGTTACGCTTTTAGGATGATGCCAATTCTAAATGGCTTCGATCTTCTGGGAATCTACTCCAATTCATTCCTTGGACACCACGTACCCCAAGAATACCACACTAGCCAACCAAAACTTATACTTTGAGAACTTAGCGTATAACTTCTGTTCACTCAGTGTCTGCAACACTTGGTGCAAATGTTCTGCATGCTCCTGCTCACTACGCGAATACACCATAATATCATCAATAAAGACTATTACGAACCGGTCTAGAAAAGATCTAAACACCTTGTCCATCAAATCCATAAATGATACAGGGGCATTGGTCAAACCAAATGACATTACTAAAAATTCGAAATGCCCGTATCTGGCTCGAAAAGCTGTCTTTAGGACATCACTCTCTCTAATCTTCAATTGTGATAACCCGATCGCATATCAATTTTGGAGAAACATTACGCCCCCTGCAACTGATCAAATAGATCATCAATCCTTGGCAGTGGATATTTATTCTTGATCGTCAACTGCCGATAATCAATACATAATCGCAGCGTAGCATCCTTCTTCCTCACAAAAAACACCAGAGCACCCCATGGGGATGCACCGGGGCGAATGAAGCCCTTATCCAGCAAGTCTTGTAACTGCGCCTTCAACTCTCTGAGTTATACATGGCCATTCTATATGAAGCAATCGATATAGTCTGGGTTCCTGGTATAACGTCTATATAAAACTCAATCTCCCTACCCTGAGGTAATCCTGGTAATTCATATGGAAACACATTAGGATACTCCCCCACCACCGGGATCTGTTTCAAGATATTTATTTTCCACTCTACCATCTGCTATATATGCTAAGTTACCCATATTACCCTTCTAAAGTATCTTAAATGCCTGCATAGCTGATATCAAATTGTGAGGCACTACAGTTATATCTCTCTGATAGACTTTTACTGGTCTATCAACAATAAATAGGGTAACGGTCTTCTCCAGACAATCAAGTACCACATGGTGCTTAGCTAGCCAATCCATCCCCAAAATGAAATCGAAGCTCAAAATACCCAACACTACTAAATCGGCATAGGAAAGGTATCCGTCAATATCTACAGAACACTGTTTCACGTCTTGAGTAGCTTCTAAGGGATCTCCTACCGGTGTAGCTATAATGATAGGGAAGTCTATAGGCTCAACGTCCATACCCACATGAGTCATAAAACACGGTGCCACAAAAGAATGTGTAGCACCATAATCAAATAACATCATTGCTTGTACAGAATCAATCAGCAATGTACTTGTGACCACCGCATTGGAAATCTATGCCTCCTGAGGGGTGATGGTATACACCCTGCCCTAAACTCTGCTGGAGGAAGCCTGTCATCGATCACCAACTAGTTGCCCATTTCCTCCTACTGTTTGTCCTCTACTCACTGGCCTCTGCTCTCATCCTCCTACATTTCTGTTAGGCTGTGGCTGGGGTGTAGATGGGGTGGCACTGAAAGATGTCAACTGTTCTGTTGGTACCAGGCAGTCTCTCTTCAAATGACCTATTTGCCCACACTGATAGCAAACTCTACTCCCAGATCTACAAGTCCCGGTATGAGCTCGTCCATAAATAAGACATTGTGGTAGGGTTCGCCCAAGCTGGGCTATCGAGGGAGATGAAACTGCACGAGAAGCAACACTCTGAGCCGGCCTACGGTCTTGACCCCCTTGAACTGAACCCATGTCTCTACGTGTTGTAGGCGGAGCTGACATCTGTTGCTGTCTACTAGGGCCACTATGTTGCGGCCTAATTCTCTCCTCTGACCTAGATTTCTTCCTGGACTCCCTCTCTGTTTGTCTCTCTTTAACTCATACTTCAAATCGCAAAGCAGCATCTAGTACTTCGGTATAGGTAGTGGTCTCTGTGAAATGTATGGAGCGGACCAAATAATCTCAAAGCCCATTCACAAACCTCTTCATATTTATTTCCTCTGTACTTATCAGATGTGGAGCATATCGAGATAATCGTGTGAACCGTATATCGTATTCAGAAACTATCATCTGCTCACCCTGTACCAGCTGTTCAAACTCACGAGCTTTGGCATCCTTGATACTTTGCGGTAAAAATCTGGGCAAAAAGGTCGTACTGAACTCAGCCCATGTCAGAGGAGGAGCATCTCGTCACCGACCATTCCGGAAGGACATAAACCAAGTGTTGGCGACATCTCTTAACTGAAAACTGACTAACTCTACTGCCCTCTCTGCAGAACACCTCAAAGCCGTGCATATCCTATCTGATTAATCAATAAAACCACAAGGATCAGGGGAGGTCTCTACGCCCGAGAACGTTGGAGGATGTAGCTTCCAAAAATCGTGTAAAGATACAAGTAACTCTTGTCGCTGCATAACCAGAACCATTACTGAGGGTGACACATGTGGTACAACAGAAGGTCCGGCTCGGAATGTATTAGGGTCTGGTATGTTTGGAGAATCTACTGTTTGGTGAGCCATGGATACTCTTACTGGTGGTGGTGGTATAGGAACGGTGGGTTCTGCAGCTCTCGGCTCTAGGCCCGATGGCTGCGACTGTCGGGTAATAAACTGAGCTAAAGCTGCCACTGACTGTTAAATCCGCTGTAAGCCCGCAACTATTGGGTCATTGGGCTAGACCATTGGCGCAGCTCTACCTTCCCCCATAATACTCTCATGAACTGACTATACCCTTTTGCCCCCCATCTGGCTCAGAGGGAGGTACTATTGATCTCTGATCCAGATTTATACCTGTGGACGCAGATTTAGATCAAGGCCACAATCGAGATTTTCTTTCTGTAGGGCGCGATTGAATCCTGCAAAATAAATAAAGCGAATAAGGAGTGATCTGCCCACCGGTGTGGTGGGGACCGTGTGCACTCCGACGCTCAAGTTAGCCTATGTAGTGATGAAGTAAGATAAATAAATTAAGGTCTGATATATACCTTAATCTAGGTTTGTGGGCCGTGAGGGCGGTCAATCGTAGAAATGTCTAGGTATTCTGTGTCTAATGCTTTTTCGATCCTTGATCTTGTCTTTCCTTTCTTCTTTTATAGGCTTCTCCCCGTGAATCTGCCCGTTGGAGTCGACTTTGTTGAGCGTTTAATTCAGATATTTCATGATAGATAACTGAAGATCTCATCTTCTTCCCATAACTCTCGATCTTAATGGCCACATTTATGTGTCTGTTTCTTTTATATTAGCTTTGTAACTGGTGTCCGTTGATATGCATAACATCTTTAGGTATGGGCTCAATCGGTTGATGGGCTTGGCTTCGTCGTGAGATGTCGTTTTTGCCCTTGGGTCAATTTTGGCCCAAACAGTTTGTCCCCTACTCTCCAAGTCTGGTAGTCCTAGGCTTGAAGAGTATCCGTCATGTCGTATGAATCTTTATGAGTAGCTTTATACGTCTGTACCACGATGATTTAGGAATAAATTTGATTTGGGTGTTGCAGAGTGCAAATGAATTGCCATGGGTTTATCCTTGGTTGGGGTAAACCCC